>JAZHYW010002655.1:0-30821 GCA_037355805.1 Ixodes ricinus
TTACGAACGATAGAACTTTGACCTCTCGCCAAACTGTGAACTGTGAACTGCGGCTCACGATTCTGCTTTCCTTTTGTTTTGAATTTGTGTTTTGTTTTGTGCTGCATCGGGACGATGCACTTTTTTAAAGGGGGAATAATGCCGCGAGCACAGCTGACCAAGTAGGCAGCGCGCCCGTAGCCTAACGGTTATCGCGCTTGCTTTCTACGTAGAAGGCCAGGGTTCGATTCCTGGCCGCGGGTACACATCTTTGTTGAGGCTGTAATGTGATGTTCTGGTAAATTCGAGAACCGTCTTGCTGATTCGAGGTTAGAATGTTCTACGCGCGGAACCTTCTACGCCGAATGATCCAGATGCCCACGCATGTATAAAAGGGGCTCCGCGTGGCGAAGCCGGTGTCAGTATCGCCCAAGCGTTCGACTCTGCTCTTTCGCCGACTTCGACGCCCGCGACGCTCTACTGTTGTCCTTTGTTTCCTTCTTTATTTTTGGTCACAAGTTCGCCGGATTAAACGTTTGGTTTACTCCAGTTATTCGTCGCCTCATCACTTGTCATTTGTGAAAATATAAAGGAATTCTAAGACGAGACAGTTGTCATACCGTAGCACACACGTTTTAAAATAAGAAATAAAAACAAAATGAGAGCGAACTCTAGCACACTGCAATCTTGAAACCCGGCACCGTTTCTGAGAGTGGCGGTAGTAGATTATAATAGGGGTTCAGGTAATTTCAGTATAGGAAGCGGACTTCTTGAATGCAAATTGCTAAATGTAATAAAAATAACGGAAAGAAAGAGCTTTTTCTTAAAATCGAATTTAAATTCAAACAAATATCGATGGAATGATGAGAATACCGAGCGTTGTTACTCAAGTTAATTGTTTTTTCGTTCTTACCTTCCATGCGTCCGTATGTGTTTCATTTTTCGGGGTCGTCGTACTGCCCACCTCGGCGATGGCGGCTGCAACAAGGATAGCAAATACGAGGTGCGTAAGATACATCTTGAGTTGTTCAGTTCGACCAGAATGGGAGAGCTGAGGGATATGTGAAGCTATTGGTCTGTTTCTTATATAGACAACTGCAGTTAAAAGAAACAGAAACAAAATACATCACTCTTCTTAACACGCTCAAGTTCGTTGATCTCAGCGATCGATTCCACCTGTAGAGCAATAACTTGACAGCTGCAAGAGAAAAAAAAAGAAAAACAAAATCCGCAAAACAATTTAATTAGTGTTTTAGTATTTGCGAAGTAGCGAAACGCTAGTTTTGTTTTTAATGGGTGTCCCCAAACCAAAGATCGTATATACAGGAATTGCGTAGTGCTAGCTACATTATGCAAACTAAAAGTGCAATGCCTTTTTTATTTTTTCATTTCTTGTGGGTGGTGCGATTGGGGATAATATTTTATTGAGTAAGACCTGGGACATTCCAATACAAAACGTAATACATATCCACATCGTGGAACACTAATTTAAGAACTTGAATATTTTTATAGTTGCATCCTTTTCTTCCTTATTTATCTCGTTTTATAGATGCCCGGATTAATGTTTACAGCAGTGTTTCCAACGTGATTCCTTTTTACAATCTTGAAAGTTTTAAGTAAGGAACTTCTCTTGCGTACATGATTTCGATGACTGCGGAACATCAAATCATTCGGACGTAAATCACTAGAGGGGTTTTCCAGCCGACCATGACATATTAAAATACCGCTAAAGAGTCTTCACCCCCTGTTTCTACGCTGCAAACAATTATATAGTTGCAGAGCACATGCTAAAATCCTAAAGAGCCTTTGGCACTTCGTGGAATTTAAAAGCGCTAGATTAATTGTTAGGGGAAACGGTAGATCGAATAGAATAATTAACAGCAAATTATATGTTTCATCGAGGTTGATAGTTAATACTCAAGTCAGCCTTATGACAGGGTATCGGCTTTCTGCAGCTTGCCTTTAGGGCCCATCGGAGGACGCTTGTAAACCTTCAAGGACAACGCTATACATTTATGATCTGTACCGCTACAAATTGAGCAATCTATATGAACAAAATCGATCCTAATAGAATGTCATAAAATTTTAGTGTTTCTGTATATATAAAATCAATGCTTTCAACCTTTGTCTGATAAGGAACCTTTAGAACACCCACCAGAGCTATTTACAAGTACGTAGAAAAGGGGAGAAACATAATTCTGGCAACTTGAAAATCGTATGGTCTGGTTATTGTAAATTAAAAAAAAATCGTCTGTCAAAGAATAAAAACAGGCTCGATTTATCTTACTTGTACGGATAAAGTCGGTATAGACAGAATGCGTACCGAGGTATCCTTCGGGGTTTGTTGTGGAGATTGGAGTACCTTTTAATTTTTCCTAATATGTTATTTTATTACAAACTGCGTCATATTTTATGCGATGCTGCGCACATCTTGGGTGTCTTGTTTATTCCCCCTAAATTTTCGAACGCGAACTTTGGGGTCCGGCGATCAACAATCGGCGTTCGCGTTCCAGCTGTAAGTAGAGACCACCGTGGCAGAGAAGGTCAGCTAACTCTGCGTTTGCCCACAACCTGGCTCATTAGTAGAAAACAAAAAACTATAAAAGAAAAACTAATTGGCCCTGTGGTAGAACGTTGTACCCACGTTCTACCACATTATTATTGACCCCAGCGGTAGAACGTCGTACCGACGTTCTACCGCTGGGATCAAATAATGTTTTCATTCATAATACTTGCTAATTTCTGCGCTAATAAAGTAGACATTTTTCGAGTTGTGCTGTGTACGAAAGGTTTTACGTGCGGAAGATGGTCCAGAGTATGCACGTGCCGGGGCGCGGACTATAGAAGGGTAGAATACGGTAGGATATTTGGATTGTGAAGACTTAAGAGAATTAATTGTTGTTTACGCAATTCCCTGTAACGTCTACAACAAGTGCAGCATGTACCACGTGTGCAAAAGGGAAGGATTCTCTAACCTTCAGTCTCGTTGAATAAGAGGCGCAGCACTGGGCGGAACCGTGGAAAGTTTTTTCTCTGTTGGCGCGTGGATGCTTCGCCGCACGAGTGGCGGGTCACAGCCCCTTTCAAACATGTTTAATGTCGCGACCTCTTCGAAGTTTTTGTTTCGTTACATATCTTTATCTGTGAATTTACAACCCGTTTCAGATATATAATTATAAATAACCCGCACATTAAAGAAGGTAATATAGAGATTTGGTATATTGTTAGATGGTGTTCGAGGACATGCATATCAAAAGACCGTACTTGATTGAATGTAAAGAAAAGATAAAAAAAATAAACTAGAAAGCCGCCGAAACAGAAAATAGTTAGCGACGTTCAGATTTGAAGTCAGGGGCTCCAAATATCCAGTCAGGTATGCTAACCACTGCACCACACCACCTTGGCTTATCAGCGTTTCTATCTGCCGTATTAATGCCCGGAACGAAGTTTATCCGTTAAGAGGTGTTCTGGAAACACGCCGCTGCGTAGAAACTCGGTAAGACGCTAGCCTGGCATGTGGTACGTGATCGTTGTGCTTCATTATTTCTGTTATTGACTGTCCTGTCCCGTGTACATGCATTGTTTCTTTTTTATGAGCTTCAGGAACACGCAGTCATTATCTGCGAGAGTGAATATACATGTTTGTGTATATCACGGGGGCACATTAACCATTTTCTGCTTTTTCAGCGACCGACTGGATATTTAGAGGCCCGGTGTTCGATTTCCGGTGCCGCCAAAGATTGTCTCTCGACGGCTCCGTAACCTTTGTTCTATTCGAACAAGTACGGTTCATTCATCTGCTTATACTCAATGTTTCATTTGAGTAGACCACGTAAGATGATGAAGTGCTCCGTGATATTCTTAAATAGTATCGATATATATATATATATATATATATATATATATATATATATATATATATATATATTGCCGCGCGTGCAGCTGGCCAGGTAGGCAGCGCGCGCGTGGCCAAACGGTTGTCGTGCCTGCCTCCCACGCGAAAAGCCAGGGTTCGATTCCTGGATGCGACATGTGTTTTGTTTATCCCCGCAATTTAGTGTTCTGGTAAATTCGAGAATCCTGGTGCTCTTTCGAGGCCCGAATGTTCTAGGCGTCGAACTTTCTGCGCCGATCATTCCGGAAGCCCACGCGTGTACAGAACGGACCTCGCGTAGCGAGCCAGGGTCAGCTTCGTCCCAGCGTTCGACTCTGCTCTTTCGCCGGCTTCGACGCCTGCGACGCTCTACTGTTATCTTTTGTTTCCTTCTTTATCTCTGGGCAGAAGTTCGCCCTGTTAAACGTTTAGTTTACTCAGTTATTCACCGCCTCATCACTTGCCATTCGTGACATTCTGGTGGAGGTGCGGGGTGCGCACCCTATGTTTCTCGACCGTACCCCTCCGAGGACACTTTCCGCAAGTCCCATTCCAAGTCGTCGACTCGTGGAAGAGGCAGGGCCTCGGGTCAAGCCAGCGGCTGCAAGGACAACGCCCTAGGTTTGGACCACTGCCGGACAAAACAAAGAAACTACCGAAGCGGACGATGAACTCCACGGCCCAGTCGGCGGAAAGCCCCAAGCAGCACCGTCCTACATCTTCCTGCCTGTGGTTCCCCGTGTGCCGACGCCGTTGCACGGTGAAATCTACGAGGACGTAAAGGACTGGCTGCAGCACTGCCCGAACGTGGCCAGCTACAACGCGTGAACGGCAGAGCAGCGCCTCCAAAACATTTACTTCGCACTGGAGGGAACGGCAAGACAATGAGCTTGAGAACCACGAGGCTTCCTACGACGTGGGAGCCACGCGTGGAGGAGCTAAAGCGCACCTTCAGAAACCAGCACCGACGTCAGCGAGGCCGAGGACATCCTTCAGAGAAGATGCCGAGGTCTGAACGAGGCGTGACAAGCTTCCGAAGATGTCCTGCGCCTGTGCGCCCGTGCCGACCTGGAGCCGCCGAAAACAAGAAGCTGCGCGTCCTCACGGAGAGGGTGAGAAGCGAGATTTTTGGCGGCCTCGTTTGCAATCCACCGACGACCGTGGATGAATTTGTTGCTGGGGCAACTAACATTGAACGAGCGCTGTCGGCCAGGGCGGGTCGATTATCAAAGACTCGCCGGCGTAGCTGCCACCTCATCCCTTCCATCTTCCTCTCTGACCTCGGCGAAATTGGCATCGAGAACCTTCGGGAGGTCTTTCGGGATGTGGTTTGGGAAGAACTGAAGCGGTTGCTCCCTTCTCCAGAACGACCTGCCGCTGTTTCAATCGCCGAGGCTGTTCGCGAGGAGGTACACCGGCCCTCTTGCCAGATGTCCCCGTCGCAGTGGCCCCCGAACAGCCGGTCCTGAGCCTACGCCGCCACCGCCAAGAGAGAACCTCCCGTCACAGGACACTACCAGCCAGCTCCCAGGACGTGAGGCACCGGCGCCGAAGTTGCTCCACGCCCAGAGCAGCGTGGTGCGAGGGAAGACCGACGTTTGGAGGACGGCTGAGCCGACGCCCGCTGTGTTACCGCTGCGGGGAAGCTGACCATGTGCTACCGCCGATGCCCCATACCGACGACTCGGGCTGCTCGGGTTCCACCCGAACGACCCGCGTCCCCGTCATGGTGAACGTCCTAGGGAGATCGACGAGTACCTGCGACGACCCCAGTCCCCCGAGCCTGCGTCCGGCCGAGGGTTTCGGTCGCCGTCGCCGCGACGTCCAACTTCGCCGATGCACCGGCCCCGACAGGAAAGCCTTCGTCGCCCTCGCTCCTCGCCGGGGAAACTAGGCGCGGCAACCCCTGGAGGTGGAGTTGCCGAAGACGACCGACGTAAAGAGCCTCCAAGAACGACGGAGCGCTCCCACTCTCCCGACGCTACGCATCGCAACGACGCTCTTGCATCGGTGTCCAACAACCCAAACATTATTATCGATGGCCACGACGCATCGGCACTCGTGGACACCGGAGCAGACTACTCAGTCATGAGTGCGAGGCTCTCTCGCCGCCTGTGAAAAGTTACGACGCCCTGGGGAGGACCACAAATTCGAACCGCCGGAGGACACCTTATCGCGCCTGTCGGAAGTTGCACTGCTCGCGTCGAAATTCACGGCGAAACGTGCCCTGTGAAATTCGTCGTTCTACAAGACTGTTCTAGAGATGTCATTCTCGGCATGGACTTTCTGTGTGATCCACCTGGGTGAGAACAGATTGACGCTACGGAAGCCTGTTCCGCCTTCAGAGAAACCCCAAACAGCGTCAGCCGCCGTCCGAGTCGCCGCCGACCACGGGAACCTGCCGCCGCGATCAAGTGTTGTCGTACCCGTCGAGACCGATTCAGCTATCTGCGGCGAAGCTGCCCTGGAAGGCAACCTTCAACGTTGCTCCTGGGGAGAGGAATTGGCGTTGCAGGAAGAGTGGCTGAACTTCAGGATGGGCGAACCGTGGTACTCGTGACGAACTTCCAACAAGAAACACAACACCTACGAGAGGTGCCGCTGTAGGCCACGTCGAGGAACTTCAAAACTCCGCCGAAATCACCGCGATTGCTGACGAGATCATCGACACCTCAGCAAGACATTGCACCGCCAGCGCAGCTCGACATCGACCCGAAGCTTCCAGGCCCGAAACGACGACAGCTGACTGACCTCCTCGCCGAATACAGCGACCGCTTCGCGAGGTCGTCGAAGCTGCGCCAAACCGCCGTTGCGAAGCATCGCATCTTTACCGAGGACGACGCGCTTCCTGTGCACCGATCGCCGTACAGAGTCTCCCGTAAAAGAAAGGGAGGTCATTCAAGAGCAAGTGCAAGAAATTCTGAACGACGACATCATCCAGCCTTCAAGAAGTCCGTGGGCCTCTCCAGTCGTGCTTGTCAAGAAGAAGGACGGAACACTTATGTTATGCTGTGGACTACAGGCAGCTGAACGCGGTGACGAAGAAAGACGTCTATCCACTCTCCCGCATCGACGACACGTTAGACCGGTGCGCCACCCTCGATACTTTTCATCGATAGACCTGAAGAGCGGCTACTGGCAGATCGAAGTCGACGAGCGGGACCGAGAGAAGACAGCTTTCGCCACGCCGGATGGACTGTACGAGTTCAACGTGATCCCTTAGGCCTATGCACGGCGCCAGCCGCTTTACCAGCGTGTCATGGACACTGTACTGGCAGGACTGAAGTGGCAGAGCTGTCTCGTCTACCTTGACGACGTCGTAGTGTTTTCAAGTGACTTCGACGAGCACTTGCGACGTCTCCGGAGTTGTCCTCCAAGCCATAAAGACCGCCGGACTAACCCTCAAGGCGTCAAAGGGCCGGTTGGCCTATGACGAACTGAAATTCCTAGGTCACGTGGTTACTAACAAAGGCGTTCGGCCAGACCCCGAGAAGACTCACGCCGCCGCGGAATTTCCGGCGCCGACAGACAAGAAGGCTGTGCGAAGATTCCTTCGTCTTTGGGCCTACTATCGACGCTTCGTTCGGGATTTCGCAAGGATTTCCGCACCGCTCACTAAACTCACGAAGGACGCCGAGAAGTTCGAATGGGCCGGAGGAGCAGCAGCACGCATTCGACGAGCTGAAGCAACGACTCCGAGACTCCTCCTGTTGTTGGACACTTCGATCGAAACGCGAAAACCGAGATTCATACGGAACGCAAGTAACGTAGGACTTGGCGTGGCACTGGTTCAAGTGCAAGAAGGCACCGAGCGAGTCATCGCCTACATAAGTCGAACACTGTCCAAAACGGAAAGAAATTACTTCACGACTGAAAAAGGAATGTCTTGCGGTCGCCTGGCCAATCACGAAGTTTCGCCCGTACTTGTACGGGAGCCACTTCCGCGTTGTCACGGACCACCACTCGCTCTACTGGCTTGCGAACCTGAAGGACCCGTCAGGACGTCTCGCTCGATGGAGTCTTCAACTGCAGGAGTTCAACATGACTGTGGTCAACAAGTCGAGGCCGCAAGCACAGCGACGCCGATTGCCTGTCCAGAGCCCCTGTCGAGACATCTCCCGGTAGCATGACGACGATGACGACGAGGGTTTCCTAGGCGCAGTGAACACCGACGACATAGCGCGACGTCGAACGAGACGATCCTGAGTTGCGCGCGCTAATCGAGCACCTTGAAGGACGAGGGGGTACTGTCCTCCGCTGTCTTCTCGAGAGCCCTGCCGACTTTCGTCCTCCGACAAGGTGGTACTTTACAAGGAGAACTTCGGAGACAAGAGGCACGCCGTGGCTGCTGGTAATCCCTATCGACCTTAGAGCGGAGATCTTCCAAGCCTGCCACGACGACCCGACGTCCGGACACCTTGGTTACGGCCGTACGCTGGCCCGAATTCGTGAAAGGTATTAGTGGCCCAAGCTGCTGAAGACCGTTCACTTCTATACACGGTCGTGCCACAAGTGCCAGCGACGCAAGAAACCGCCGACGAAGCCGGCAGGTCTCCTGCAGCCGATTGCTCCCCCGAGCTGCACCGTTCCAGCAGATCGGAATGGATCTGCCTGGTCCTTCCCACCATCGACGCAAGGAAACAGATGGATTATCGTCGCCACAGACTATCTCACGCGTTACGCCGAAACGAAAGCACTTCCTGCAGGGACTGCTGTGGAAGTCGCCAAGCTTTTATCGAGTCCATCGTCCTCCGGCACGGCGCCCCCGAAGTTCTGATCTCAGACCGAGGATCATCGTTCATGGCCCAGCTGACGCAAGAAATCCTTCGTCTCAGCCACACCAGCCATCGGCGCACCACTGCGTACCACCCCAGACCAACGGGCTGACGGAGAGACTCTAACAAGACCATCGCCGACATGATCTCGATGTACGTCGACGTGGAGCACAAGACATGGGACGAGGTGTTGCCGTACGTCACATTTGCCTACAACACGGCCGTGCAAGAGACCACTGGGGTGACACCCTTCCAACTGGTTCATGGTCGCAAAGTAACGACAATGCTGGACGCGATGTTACCCCACGAACCGGCTGTCGACGGAAGCGACGACGCCCAGGTGGTTGCCCAACGGGCAGAAGAAGTCCGCCAGCTCGCCAGACACCGTATTCAAGCCCAACAACGTGTCGACACTAACCGCTACAACCTTCGTCGTCGGGACGTCCACTTCCAGCCCGGAGACAGGGTGTGGGTGTGGACACCGATCCGCCGCCGTGGTCTCAGCGAGAAACTCCTAAAGCGCTACTTCGGGCCCTACAAGGTACTTCGTCGACTCGGGGATCTGAACTACGAGGTGATGCCCGACGGAACACGGACTTCATCACGTCGCCCTCCACGTCCGGAAGTCGTCCACGTCGTGCGCCTGAAGCCGTACTACGCTCGATAGGACTGTGGACCTTATGTGTTCCAAATGACTCTTTAGTTTATCGCTCTTTTTTATTTTGTTTTGTTTTGTGTTGCATCGGGGCGATGCACTTTTTAAAGGGGGAGTAATGCCGCGCGCGCAGCTGGCCAGGTAGGCAGCGCGCGCGTGGCCTAACGGTTATCGTGCCTGCCTCCCACGCGAAAAGCCAGGGTTCGATTCCTGGGAGCGACATGTCTTTTGTTTATCCCCGCAATTTAGTGTTCTGGTAAATTCGAGAATCCTGGTGCTCGTTCGAGGCCCGAATGTTCTACGCGTCGAACTTTCTGCGCCGATTATTCCAGAAGCCCACGCGTGTACATAAGGGGCTTCGCGTAGCGAGCCAGAGTCAGTTTCGCCCCAGCGTTCGACTCTGCTCTTCGCCGACTTCGACGCCCGCGACGCTCTACTGTTATCTTTTGTTTCCTTCTTTATTTCTGGGCACAAGTTCGCCCGATTAAACGTTTAGTTTACTCAGTTATTCACCGCCTCATCACTTGCCATTCGTGACAATATATAATCAGTGTATTTCAGGAAACACGGTCCAAATCCCTATTGCAAAACGGAAGCATTGCACAGAAGAACGGTGATGTCGTCTTGGTTTCTTCTAAGGGACGTATTTATAAAAAATTAATAACATTCGGTATCAGTGTGTGCTTAATTTATGTTGTATAATTAACTTTTCGGTTGAAACATTTACAGGTATGGTTTCAATTAAAACCTTTCTTGGCATCATCTTCACTAAAATCACTATATCCTAGACGCATTATGATGTCACGAATGACAGACGATGAGTCAGGAAAAAACAGAATGAACTAAACATTTAATGGGGGCGAACTTGTGCCACAGACGAAAAAGAAGTACACACGTCGAGAGAGCACCAGCTAGCGGCAACGGCGGCAGCAGCAAGCGAAAGTGCGTCGGCGTAGCAGCTGGCTATCGCAAAAGAAAATCAGCGAAGGAATTGCGATACGACGGTCCGGCTATTTATGTACTATGCTCGTCATCTCGAATATTAAACCTAGAACATTCCGGAAAGAGCGTAGAGGGCGACACTGGCTAGGCAAGGTAATTCTGGCCTTGTTATCTTTTTCGCTCGGGGTAAGAGTATACACGAATCTTCTGGATGAAAGAAGAAGCGTATCTTCTCGATCATGCACGCGACATTACTCCCATCCTTAAAAGCGCATCGCCTCGATGCAACAAAAAACAAAATAGTTGTAAGCTAAAAAGTACTCCGGAACACGAAAGATCAACAGTCCTACCGAGCGTCGAACGGCTTAAGTCGAACGACGTGAACCACCTCCGGTCGTGATCGGCATCGTGATTATGTTTGCATTCCGCCGGGCCCCACTTCGCAGTTGAGCTCCCAGAGGAGACGAAGTACCTTGTACGATCCGAAGTACCGTTTCAACAATTTGGCGTTGAGGCCGCGGTGACGAAATGTTGTCCACATCCACACTCTTTCTTCGGGCTGGACGTGAACGTCAAGACGACGAAGGTTGTAGCCGCCAGTGTCGACACGCTGCTGGTCTTGAATCCAAAGTTGGATGAGCTGGCAGACTTCTACGACGCGTTGAGCAACAACCTGGGCGTCGTCGCTCCAATTGTCAGTATGCTCGTGACGCAGCATCGCATCCAGCATGGTGGTCCTTGACCCTTGCTGCTGCTTTCTCGATGTTTTCTTTTTTTTCGTTTCTGGCACAAGTTCGCCACCCATAAACTCTTTTGTGCCTTCCGTTTTCTCCTGCCACATCGTCTGTCATTCGTGACAGTCTGGTGGAGGTGCGGGATAACGCAGCCCATTCAGCGTACACCTCCGAGGCTTGGTAGCGCAATCCCAGTCCCCGGCTCAAGGAAACGGTCCGTGGAAACGACTGAGACCCGAGTAAGCAGTCGTGTTCAAGGTTTTCCCCGGGAATTCGGTCTAGTGCCGAAGACGACCCACCAATCGACGAAGCCGACGATGAGCAGCCAATCGTCGCAGACACCCGCTGCTGTCTCCCCCGTCGTTTACTTGCCCGTCGCCCCTCAAACTCCGACGACATTTCATAGGCGAGATTTACGAAGACGTCGAAGACTGGTTGCAGAAATACGAACGGCTGGCGCTGCACAACCAGTGGACTCCCTAACAGTGTTTGCAGTTTTTGAGGGTACAAGCGCTAAAACAACGGACAAGTAAAAGAAACGAACAACACAGAGCGCTACTTGTTCATTTCTTTACTTGTCCGTTGTCTTTAGCGCTTTTACCCTCAAAAACATGGATCACCAACTAGCCCAAGTCCATATCCTTCTACAGCGTTTGCAGAACGTCTATTTTTCCCTCGAGGGTACCGCGCCACGCTGGTTCGAAATTCATGCAGCATCACTTACCACCTGGGAGCTCTTCAAGGCAGAGCTGCGACAAAGGTTCGCTAACCAGCAGCGACGGGAACGTGCCGAAGAGCTACTGCAGTCAAGAGCTCAAGGACCAAACGAAAGCATGGTGAGCTTGGTCGAGGAGGATCTTCGGCTATTCAGTCGCGCGGATCTCCAGGACACGAAGTAAAACAAAGTGAAGATTCTTATGCATCGCGTCGAAGAAACGACTTTTGGAGGCCTTGTACGCAACCGCCGTCGAACGTCGAACAATTCGTGACGGCGGCCACGAATATCGAACGCGCACTTTAGGCACGAGCCTCTGACTACTAGCAGCGACTACCTGCTGTCGCTGCATCCTCGCCGTCAAGGTGCGCACCTGGGCTCCACTACATCGGACATACACGAGATCATCCACGACGTTATCCAAGAGGAGCTCCCAAAGCCGCTCCCGCTTCTGAGCGCACGGTGTCGCATTCAGTCACCTAGATCGTGCGCGACGAGGTTCGACGGGCCTTGCAGCCTCAAACTCCCGTCGACGTGCCAGTCCCCAAGGAATGAACGCTGTCCTACAGCGCAATGGTCCGCCGATCACTGCCACCTCCTCTCTCGTATGTTGCGTCTCCACGTCATTAAGCATACGGCACGGCAGTACTCCTGACGTTGCGAATAACGGTTCCACGTCCACCCGGAACGACCAGCACCCAGAAAGACCACCATGTGGAGTACGGCCAACCGACGCCCGCTGTGCTACCACTGCGGGTAAGCGGACCACATTTATCGCCGATGCACCCACCGACAACTTGGGCTGTGCGGGTTCCACCCGAAATATACGCGCCCACGGTACGGGGAACGCTCACAAGACATTGATGAGTATCTTCAACGTCCACCGTCTCCTGCGCCCCCTTCGTCCTGAGGAGCTCGCTCGCCTTCACTGCGTCGCTCTGCATCGCCTCATCATAAGTCCCTCCAGGAAAGCCTGTCTCCCCTGCCTTGCCGGGAAAAACAAGTGCGTCAATACCGGGAGGTGGCATTGCCGAGGACGAACGACGCCAATATCCTCCCCAAACTTTGGAGGGCTCCCACACTAGTGACGAGATGCATCGAAACAACGCTTCTACGATCATGTCGAATAAAATCGACGTTACCATCGGCGGCCAAACGCGATGGCACTCATCGACACCGGAGCAGACTATTCCGCTTTGAGCGGGAGACTGTCTCGACGCCTCCGAAAACTGACAACGCCATGGGACAAACCTCAAATACAAACTGCCGGAAAGCTCCTCATTAAACCAGTCGGGAGTTATACCGCTCGCGTCGAGATTCACGGCGAAATCTGCCCGGTGAATTTCGTCGCTTTACAGGACTGCGCGAGGGACGTTATCTTCGGGATGGACTTTTTATGCGAGTACGGCGCTGTTATCAAGCTAGGAAATAACGAGTGGACGCTCCGGAAATCTTTCCCAGCGCCGGGAAGACTCTAAAGCAGTGGCGTAGTAACGGGGGGGCCGGGGGGCCGTGGGCCCCGGGTACCAGGAGTCTCAGTCACGAGGGGGGGGTGCCACTTATGGCGGCAATCCCCCCGGCTTGACTGGTTCGTAAGTGGCAAAGAATGTGTAGACGCATGAGGTCACCACTCTTCCATCACGAACGTGTCTGGTGCAGAGTCGCAAAACTGGCTTGGCTCGCGCAAAGTCATCGCGCACCGGCGGAAAAAACAAGCGCGGAAAGTGCGGGAGCACTCGAGAAAGAGCTGTGCCCGGGCACGCCGAGCCAACGCCACCTAGTCTACGCCAAACCCAGCGCAACACGACGCTGGCTTGCGCCGACCACGGCCGGACTGCGCCGAGACTGCAAGAGAAGGCGCCAGACGAAGAAGAAAGAAATCACACGAAGGTCTTACACGAAGGGAGTCGCGGGGAGGGGGTAAACGTGTTGGGTAAACTCTCAACGTGTCGTCTCCCTCACCCCGGACTCGCACTCATGGCTGTCCACCCGTGCACGGCACCGCACCACGCGCCGAGGGGGAAGTGCCGAGAGGAGGTGCTGGCGAAAGGCTTCTGCTCAGCAAGCTCCCTCGCTCTCTGACCCCGCCGTAAGTTCTAGAAGCGCGTCGCTCGCCGTCGGGAGGCGGTCACAATGTAGTGTTCTGGCAAGTGAATTCGTAATGTTGTGACGGCGACGGCGTTTCCCTGTTGCCACAGCGTGCCATGACTGGAGACCGTCGAGCTTCCGGAAATCTGCGTGGACGGACTGGCTTCAGCGTCGCAGTGTACCGTATGCCAACGATTGTTTGATTGCATTACTTTCCATTTTAAGATGAGACAAAAACTTGGAATGCATTACTTTCCTAATGAGACAAAAACTTGGAATGCAAAGCAGTTTCTAGAATTTATTGCCAAATGGAGCTTTTTCGAGACCCTTCCAAACTGACTGTTATATTTCGCTTGTTCCTCACCATTTGTGTTTCAGTTGCCTCATGCGAAAGGAACTTTTCCAAGCTAAAGCTAATCAAAACGTCTCTGCGCTCCACCATGAGCGATGAAAGGCTCTCAAACCTGTCGATACTGTCCATAGAAAAAGAACGTGTCAAAAACATAAATTTTACAACAGTAATCAATAACTTTGCAGAAGCCAAGTGTCGGCGAAAGAACTTATGAAGAAATTGAATGTTCAGCTTTCGTGACACAAATGCTCAATATAAAAAAAAACTTCATGTGTCCTCATTATGTGTACATAGTTAAATAAAAAAACACTGTTTGCTGGCTAACCCTGTATTTATTATTTCATTATCGCTGCGTGACCTCGCGTCGCGGTTATGGCTTTTAGCTTTGCGGTCTCGGGGAGCGGGGGGGGGGGGGGGGTGACAAAAGACCTAAGGGCCCCGGGTGCCAGATGGTCTAGCTACGCCACTGCTCTAAAGTAACGTCAGCTGCGGCCCGAGTCCTCGCCGATCTACATGACACTGCCACCGCTTTCGAGCGTTTGTGTACCCATAGGAACCGATGCAGCCACGAGCGGGGAAGCCCTTCTGAAGGCAGCGTTCATCTGCTCCTGGGAAAAGGAATTGGCGTCGCACGGAGGCATAGCGAATTTCCAAGAAGGATGTGCAACTCTTCTTGTGACGAACTTACCACACGAGTCGCAGTACCAAACGAAGGATACCGCTGTGGGCTATGTCAGGCAACTTCAAGCGTCAGACGCCATTACCGAAATTTCCGAGGAACCTTCGCCGTCAGAGGTCCACCAGCACGCCGCCTTCGCAGCTCGACTTCGGCCCAGGAGCTGCCCGCTTCAGAACGGCGACGGCTAGTTGATCCTTTCAGCAAGTTCAGCGAGTGCTTCGCAACGTCATCAAGGGTGGACAAACAATGGTTGCAAAACACTGCATCGTTACTAACGACGACGCACTACCTGTTCACCAGTCGCCGTACCGGGTCTCTTTAAAAAAGCGGGAGGTGATACAAGAACCTGTCCAGGAAATGCTCGACGACGACATTATTCAACATTTAAATAGTCTATGGGCGTCCCCAGTTGTCCTTGTAAAGAAGAATGACGGAACACTGAAATTGGGGGGGGGGGGGGGGGTTGCAGGAAGGAGGTAGTTGAAGAATAGCATTAAAAATAACGCATACCAGTAGAAAATAAGTGGGCTTATAGTCGGTATAGAAAAAGAACAACAACAACTGAAGAAGTAACCTCGAGTACAACCAGCCCCCTAAAAAAAAGGCACTGGATAAATTGTTTCAGGAAAATTGGTTCTTAGTGGCAAGCACTGAAATATGGCCCTAAAAATAAGGAAAGAAATACAGGTACGTTCATTCAATTAAACGCGATGATATCCGGTAGCTTTACAGGAGCTTCGGTAGTGAGAGCAATTAGGAAAGAAAATGATATAGTGATGAAATGGTTGTAATATGCCGTGCACAGATCGAAGAAAACGTCAAGGACAGCTTCGAAGACGGCGTCTAGGACGTTTGGGACGACCTCCGGGACGACGTCAAGGACATCGTCGAGAACGACGCGAAGGATGACCTCCAGGACGACTCCTCAGACGACGTCGAGGATGACGTCAAGGATAGCGTTTTGGACGATGTCGAGGGCGACCTTCAGGAAGACCTCTAGGATGAACCCAGGTCGACATCAGGGACGATGTCTAGGACGACCTCTAGGACGATGTCGAGGACATCAGGTCACGTCAGCGTTTGCAACCGACGATTACGAGCTTACCCCTATAGAAATGGCTACCGCCATTCAATAAACATCTGACCGACATTCTATTGTCCTTATTACCATTCTACCGCCCTCACTTGAATCTTATGAACACTGTATCATCCCTTTATTGACGTTTGGCACTGACGCGGTAGGCGCTAAAATGGCAATCAAATAGCGAAAGAACCCTTTAGCGTCTTTTTATTGGCAGGTGTCAACACGAAATTCGGGTATCGTCTTTTTATGGTCATCCCATTGCCAATCTAGCACCCCCGGAAGCAGTCCATACCGGCCAACTTCTGCTGCAAGTGACGCGAACTTCAAGTGCAAACCATAGGTATAATGTCCGCTAGAGGTTCAACTGGCGCTAGTGTGCCGCGGTGAATTGAAGCAGACCATACATGGTAATTTTCTTGCAATATGTAATTTAATTACAATTACAATTATTTTGCTCCAAAAGTAGCTTAACCTTAATTACAACTACTACTACATGAAAAATAATTCATTACAATTACAAATTACTTCAAAAAGTAATGCCATTACTTTACAATTACTTATTTCTGGGAGTGACCATCTTGGTCCATATAACTTCAAATGACATGTTAAGAATGAAACGCATTTGTTCATTCCTTGCCCCAATGTTTGAGGAGGCTTAAGCATCGCCGAATAAATGTCACGAATTGTACATTTCTTTTGTGAATTTTGGTAAATTAATCATAGAACTTGACAATTTAGAATAATGCAATCCTACGTTCTTATATTTTCAATAAATAATAATAAAGTAGTTCATATACTCGAAGACACCAGATCGCTAAAATAAAATTGGTTTACACACTTTTGTTACCCAGGCAAATAAAAATGTGACAATTCGCCATATCTGAATATTTTAATAGGGTTAATATAAAACTACAATCCACACGCGCTAATACGACCACATTCACATACACACGCTTCATGTTTTTTTTTCTTAATTATTTGCTTTGAGTTGAAATAACGATGGCTCTAACATATATAAGAACCGAATTAGGGCTCCCGAATCAATGATTACAATATCCACAGGCGCGAGGACAGTCTCCAAAATGCTTATGCAAATAATACCCGAAGTAAAACCAACAGGAAATAAACATAAGAATAATACAAAGCAAAAAAAAAAATGCGACAGTACCCCCCAAAATGTAAAGAACTGGAAAAAAAAAGCTACCTTCATAGACGACTAAAATCCTCAACCTCGGCTGAAAGCTGAACCTCAATTTTGTTTCTTTCAAGCATTTATGCAATACCAACGTTACTAGAACCACTCAGTTGGAAAACTCCCATAGAGACTGCTCTGAAAAAGTGGCACCGGTCCGTACTCGAGAACCGAGCTAATCACAACGCCGCCATTTCTAACGCAGCGGCCACTCGAGGAACTGCACGTGACTTCCATTTGGGCTTTAAACGGCGATTTTGGCGCCGAAACAGATACGGTGGAAGCAGGCACGTAGCCAGGATTTTGCTTCGGGGGGGGGGGGGGGGCGCCGATGAAAAAATGCTGTTGAGGAGGAGGAGGGGGAGAAGAGGTCCCAGCAAAAGGAAAATTTCGGGGGGGGGGAGCCGCCCCCCTTCCCCCGAAATCTTTCTTTTGCAATGTTGCTGCTTTTGTTCAATTTAAACACGCTGTACAAAAAAAAATTTTTTTTCGCGTTGCGTTTTTTTTACGCTTTTCTTTTAGCCAGCATACATTCCGTTAGAGGTATATGCACTAGTTCTGAGTTTTAAGCCTCTAAATATGCTAAAAAAAGAGCAAATGCTGATGGTGGGTTTATGGGTTATAGCTGTATATTTTATTCTTTATTAAATTAATCTAAGGGACGTTTAATAAATGATCATATAAAAGACATTGAGGTGTTAGGCGTATAATAACACGCTTGCAATTCTAAACGTCTCAACACTATAAAATCGCAACTGCCGAAAGCGGGTTGTCAGACAATTTCCGCCGGTGCCATGATTGGAGAGGCCTCAAGCCTAAACCCTATGCGCTACATAATCTATACTACGTTAGAAATATCAAAATATAACATTGTAAAACATTAGAGTAAAATACACTTCCTATTGGAAACCTAGATTTTTAAATGCGAAATTTTATATTTTTAATGCGAAATTCATGTTGATAACAGAACAGAATGTTTTAGCATATTTAGAGGCTTAAAACTCAAGACCAGTGCGTATACCTCTAACGGAATGTATTCTGGGTAAAAGAAGGGTGTGAAAAGAACACGACGCGAGAAAAAAAACAATTAAAAATGTTTTTTTTGTTTTTTTAGGGCTGGGCGTCGATTAAAACGTTTAACCCGATTAATCGCCACCCTTTAATCGATTAATTAATCGATTAATCGGCCTCGTTCATTTTCAAACAAAATCCAAAAAAAGCTTTTTTTATGTTGGATTCGTGACAAACGGCGGAATATACCATTTGGATTTCGAATCAGCCTCCATGTGTAGTTGAGAACAGTTCAAAGACACTCACGCACACAGGTTGTTACTTCAGCTGCATGAGGAAAAGAGGTTCGTTGATATTTTTCGGTAAGAGCGACCTCCCTTGATTTTTATTTATTTATTTATTTATTTATTCAATACGCCTTTCAGCGCCCAAAGGAATTACAGAAAAAGTGTGGGGGGGGGGATATACAGCCAGAGAAAGCAATAAACGAACTCTAGGTTTGTGACATAAAGTGTGCTAGTGACAAGAACAAGAAGAATAGTAAGCTTTATACAATTATTAATACATTTGACATATCAGGAGATAAGGTACAAGCACTCTTCAATAAGTCTGAAAAAAAAAACACATTGTTGGATGATACCATGACAAGCGACTCGGGTAGACAGTTCCATTGATGAGTGGTAAGAGGAAAAAAGAGTGTTTAAAGATATTAGTGCGGCACGAATATTCGCGAACCTTATTTTGATGATCTACCCTGCGTGATGTGAGGTAGCTGAAGAAACGATCCCCTGTTGATGCCCGTTTTGTTATTATAAATGTTATGAAAGAGTTTTAAACGTAAAGCGAATCTTCGGCATTTTAGCGGCTGCCAACCAGGACAGTCTTTTTGGAGACTCGACCTTACAGTATAATGGTTCACAATAGCCTCTGCTGCGCTAAACAGACACTCGAACGGCGTTGAAATAAACGGGACACGTGTAACCTACTGCAATTGTCTGGAGTTACAAATCTCGTCCCTACAGCTTACTTTACGCTAAAATTTAGCCTAAAGTTTGCCTTTCCTACAGGTGTACTAGTTCGTCCATGTCTGCGTTCTGCGTGGTGAAAGCGCTGAGTTCTTACCTTTTTAGGTTCGCCAAAATTGTACCGATTAATCGGTTAAAAAAGTTAATCGCGATTAAATAATTAATCGATTAATCGGTAGGTTAATCGATCAATTTCCCAACCCTAGTTTTTTTCATATAGAGTGCTGAAATCAGACTTTGTGCCTATCTCAAATACTCAACTCAAAAAATACTGTATCTTAAATACTTTTTGGAGTATCTTGGTATCTTGCAAATACCTTTGATGGAGAGTATTTAATACTCTATTTTAATTACAATTCCGAGTATCTTCATTTCATTTTCATTTATTATTCCTTGAGGACCCGTTAGGGTATTATACAAGGGGGTCAATAACACACTAATAATCATCGTTTAAAATAAATTAACACTCACGGGGAGGAAGTCAGCAATACAGGTTAATCAAAGAACAGCAAAATACAAGTAGTTATCAACATTACACAATATTATTAATATTTTTAACGGTATACACTGTGAACAGTAAAAAGGAAGAGAAAAACATTAGCATATAGACAGGTTTGTAAGTTCAAGGTACTTGATCAATTCTTTGGCAAATCTATCAGAATTAGTCTCGGTTACAACGCTATCGGGTAATTTATTCCAGTCCTTGATTGTCATGGGCAGATAGGAGTTATAAAATGCTACAGTTGAACTAAAAATCGGGCGAACTTTGCGGGAGTTATCATGGCGGAGAGATATGCTGTGGGGTGGAAGGAAGAGGGATGCTCTAATAGAGGCATTGTTATAGTATAATTTATGAAACAGGGTTAGTCGAGAGAGAATGCGCCTAAATGAGAGTGAGTGAAGGTTAGCTTTGCTCCTTAGGCCTGTTACGCTAGTGAAACGAGAGTAGTCTGTGAAAATGAACCTTAAAGCTCGGTTTTGAATTGCCTCTAATTTCATAATGAGGCAATGCTGCCATGGGGACCATACAGAAGACGCATACTCTAGACGAGATCTAACAAAGGTTATGTATGATAATTGTTTAATTTCAGGTGAGGCGAGTTTGAGGTTACGCCGAAGATATCCCAATGATGAATTAGCCTTAGATAAAATAAAATTAATGTGAGTTGCCCAAGATAGATCACAGGTTAAATGAACGCCGAGGTATTTATAAGATGTACAGGGGTCAATTGTTGAGTCGTTGAGTTGATACGAAAAGAGTGATGGGGACTGTGATCTGGTGAAAGACACTAGTTTAGTTTTATTTACATTAACTGTCATTTGCCATTTTTGACACCATTCTTGTAGTATTAGTAAGTCAGCCTGTAAGAGTAGGTGATCATTATTATTACTTATTTGTCTGTATAGAGCACAATCGTCAGCAAAGAGGCGAATTTCAGATGTTAGGTTATCGGGAAGGTCGTTAACGTATATTAAGAACAGCAAGGGGCCCAGAACACTGCCTTGGGGTACACCGGACGTTACACGAGAAAGAGGTGAACGGGACTCGTTTACAACAGTATATTGTGTACGATCGGATAGGAAATTTTTTATCCAAGTGATTATTGAATTATGAATACGCAGTTGTGTTAGTTTTTGTAGCAGACGTTGATGGGGCACTTTATCGAATGCTTTAGAAAAGTCTATGAAAATGACGTCGGTCTGTAATCTCTTGTTAAGGTTACTGTGAAGCTCATGAACAAAATGTATTAGCTGGGTATCACACGAATATGTCTTACGAAAACCATGTTGATTTTTAAAAAGCAGATCATAACTTTCCAGATATTTCATGATAGAAGAGAAAATGACGTGCTCTAGTAATTTACATGAGATGCTGGTGAGAGATATTGGGCGATAGTTTGAAACAACATTACGATCCCCACTTTTAAAAATAGGGATAACTCTACCAATTTTCCAGTCAGACGGAAGCTTGCCGACATCAAGTGACTGTTGAAAAATAAGGGTTAAAAATTGGGATGAGATATGTTTAGTGTTTTTCAGCAATTTAGAATTTATTTGGTCATCACCGGAGCTAGCAGAAGTTTTGAGATTTTCTATTGCTTTCACTATACCCAAATATGTTATTTCGATAGAAGGCATAGCAGAATGAGAAAGGTGATTTAGGAGAGGAATATTGTCATTGTTTTCTAGTGTAAATACTGAGCTAAAGTAAGTATTTATTAATGAGGCGCTTTCGCTATCAGATGCGGGAATTCCGTTCATATTAGTTAGGTGGATGGATTTATGCTCCTTAGGATTAATGATCTCCCAGAACTTATTGGGCTTATTCTTTAAAATGTTAAGAAGGTCGAAGTTAAAAAATTTATTCTTTGCATTTTTCACTTCTCTTTTATATTCCTTAGCAGACGCGTTGTAATTATTCCATGCAGTAGTACTGTCCTTTTCTTTAGCTTGCTTGAAATGTCGTTTCTTCCTAGCACTTAATTTGGAGATTGTCTTGTTGTACCAAGGCTTTGCATTGTTTGTTTTAATTCTGAAGCTTGGAACGTACGTGTCAGTCAGAGTTGTTACCTTGTTTTTATAGAGATTCCAATTTTCCTCAACTGTTCTTTGGTAAAAGTTGATATGAAAAGTATCATAAAACTCTTGAAGATTTCTATTAATTGCATCATAGTCAGCTTTATTGTAGTCTTTAATGAATTTATAATGACATGATCTGATGACGACGTCAAACTGCAGGTTTAAGTGTATAACATCGTGATCACTAATAGCAGGAAGATGAGTGATGTTATTCACATGTGAGGGGTCAGTGGTAAGGCACAGGTCAAGAATGTTGCTAGAGTGATGGCTAACTCTTGTTGGTTTAGTTATCATTTGCGAGAGGTTAAACGTGAGAGCTAGGTCGATGAACTCATTATCAAACTGATGACCTGATGACATGGAGTTCCAATCAATATTCGGAAAATTGAAGTCGCCAAATAGGATGACCGACGCATTTGGTTTAAGGTCATTGAAGATGAACGAGAGGGAGTCATGAAGTTCGCTTATGAAACTAGCGTGATGATCGGGTGCTCTGTAGCACACACCAATCAGGATATCGGAAGACTGAGAGTGAAGTTGAAGCCATACCATCTCAAGGTTACCTGGAACATTAACTTGTGACGCACTAATATGATTGTGGATAGCGATTAGAACACCGCCACCTCTCTTTGTTAGTCTGTCGCATCTGTGTAAGGTATAATTCATATTGGGGGGAACACTTCTGAGTCAGCAATTTCGGGTTTCAGCCACGTTTCTGTTAGAATGACGAGGTCGGCAGTGCATGATTCAATTAGTGATAATAGGTCGTCGCGGTTTGTTAAAACACTTCTTATATTTGTAAAAACGACCGAACATGACTTGCTGTTTCTGCGTACTCGGGAAGACTGAGGTGGGCGGCGGCGTGTACACAGCTCCTATGGCTTTTTTTCTTCATATATACTGTTTTTTGCAGAGTCGAAGCAAAATGTTTTGTTGTCCATGACTAATCTGTTCGAGCGCATCTTGTACTGCTTTCCTTGTTGTTTCGCAAACTCAATCAGTTTTCGCCGTGCCTCGCGCACTGCTGGTGAATAATCCTCGCTGACGGCAAAACCGGTATTTTTTAGTTTGTAACACGCGCTCAAGATACTATCTTTATGCTTTGTAGAAGAAAGCTTGACAATGATTGGGCGTGTTTTATTATCGCTGAAGCGACCTAGCCTGTGCGCTCTTTCTACGAAACTAGATTGCAGCGAAAGACCCAGGTTTTGAGAGCACATGTCAAGAACCAGTTTTTCTGATTGGGCCCACGTTTCATTTTGTTTGTCAGCGTGGCCATAGAACACAAGATTGGAACGTCGCATTCTATTCTCCGTGTCCTCACACCGTGATTCCAAAGTATGAATTTGTTCTGTCATGCTTTTTAAAGATATTTTTGTGCTTTCAGCATCTTTGCGCATCTCGTCCAAACTAGACACGCTTGCTTCCATATTCGCTACTCTTTTAGTCAGGGCAGTCACAGCTGATTCAGTACGAGATTGATCTTCTCTCAGTTTTTTTAGTTCGCTTAAAACTTCATTTTGCCCTTCTTTAAGGTTTCGTACAATGGTCAGGACAGATTCTAATTGGGCTTCCTGAGCCTTAGTCATTCCGGGGTTAGTCTCTACGTCACCGGATAATAAGAGAAGTAATTGGTTACAATAGCCACCGGCGTAAGTAATGCTATCAATGATAAACAGATACCAATGGGTCGGGCACGACACCGCTATTAACAAGAGGTCATCGCTTTTGTAACAATCAAGGTGAATTACACCAACCTGAACGAGAGCGAGCGGTAAGACTTCCATTCCTAGAGCGGTGACGTGCCCGAAGTGACGGTCCGGAGCTTGTTGTTTAAGTCATTATCTTAAATACATTTTTGACGTTCCGCCATTTTCCGAGTTTTTCGGTATAAAGTGGCGTGGGCGTGGCACACGACCAAACGTGAACATTCTTTCGAGCGACCGAATCCTGTTTCTAGCTCCGATTAGCTACGGTGACTTTAACTGAGCTCGTGAAAATATCGCTTTTTTGCCGACTGTTACTCATATTTCAGCCCAAAGTTCGTACAATGAAGGTTCTCCCTCGCCTTCCCAAAGGCGCCTTTTGTTTCTATAGCTTCCAACGAATCCTAAAATAAAAGGTGTGGTTTTACGGAAGTAAGGATGCCACCCTGAGGCGCAAGCAGACCGGGAAACGACCTACGAAAACAATGCAGACTTGAGTGTCAAGAAAATAACAAATAGAAGCAAATGAGAAGAGGACACAGACAAAAAAGTAGACTTTTTTTTTTGTGGGGGGGGGGGGGGGATATTTGATTCCGCTAAAGCAAAACGTCGAGTTCTTTTAATTTCTTTGTGTTATTAGTCCGGCACTTATTGCTCTCGCGAACACTGTCTGTAAGCGAACATTGATAAGCAGAGAACAGTACAGGAAACGAACTAGGCGCTGGATTACCTCTCAAAATGCCAACAAAGTGTCCCCCAACGTTGAGCGCTTTTCTGAACGCAACCTACTTGAAGAAGGTGCGACCACTGCCGTGGCTATTATGTGGGTTCTCTTTGTTATCCATTCACTCATATCCGTGTCCCAAGTTCGTTTATAGTGAACTCCCCGTATAGGGATTATGGATTGTAGTTAAACGATGCGTCTAAGTAGCGCCGCAGGATGGGATATTCAGCGATGTCACTATTGGCGAAGCGCTCTGACCCGTTTGTCACCCCCACACCTCGGTGTTTAGGCCGAGGCCTGGGCACCGTGCATGCTGCATTGTTCATGCAGGCCGGAGTGGTAACAAAAGAGCCCCTCCTACCCCTCGCCGGAGAACACGAACTCCCATCCATCTAGTTCTAAAGTTAACGCTTAGGGCGCCACGGTCTGATCTCCTCCCCATATTGGGGAGGAGATCAGACCTCTTTCGTGTTGTCGCAAAAATGTTTTGTAACATCTATCAGTGATATTGCCACGCGCGTTGCAGAGCGAGCGCGTGGCCGAATGGTTACCGCGCTTGGCTCTCGCGCGGAGGCTCCGGGTTCGATACCAGAAAGCGGACTTCTATTTTATTTATTCCTTCAATTTGATATTCTGGTAAGTTCGAGAATTTTGTCGCCTGATCGAGTTACGAATGTTCTACGCGCCGAACTTTCCTACGCCGAATGTTCCAGAAACCCACGCGGGTACAAAAGGTGCTCCGAGTGTCGGTCCGGAGTCCGTCTCGCCCCAGCGGTCGATCCTGCTGTTTCGCCGACATCGACGCCTGCGACGCTAGCCTTTCTATTTTGTTTTGGGAACAAGTTCGCCCCCATTAAACGTTTAGTTCCTTCAGTTATTCGCCGCCTCATCATTTATTATTCGTGATAAAATAGCCCTACGATACTTTTGTTTTCAGTTTTCTGTTGTTGCGTGCTAATAAAGCCATTCTGGTAACCCAGATTTGCGTAGCTGCATAATTGTCGTTGTCAATGACGTTGATACTAATTAAGAAATGCGGAAGTATCTGCAAAAAGTAACTTAAATACATTTCTAAGTATTTGTACTCTACTCAAGATACTTTACGAGTGAAAGTAACTTGAGTAGTATTTTAAATACTTTATGAAGCAGGTATTTAGTAACTTAACTTAAATACTTTTATCGAGTATTTTGTCCAATACTGGCTGAAATTGAACGAAAAGTGAAAACCTTCTCTGTTTCATAATTTATTTCTCAGTACTCGTACATGATAAAGGCATAAACTTTACTTAATTTGGAAGACAAAGAAAGGTTCTACACGTGGTTTTATTTTAAAAACAAAACTAAACATAGTCGACTAAAAAAATCCGCAGTTTAGGTCACAGTTGTTCACGGAGGCATGTTTGGGGATTTTTACAAAGATTGGATGGACGAATAATAAATAGTAGTTGGAATGTCGTTTTGCCGACTTGCGTATATATAACAATAAAAAAATATAGAGGCTCTCTTTTGAATACTTTGAGACTGAGAGTGGTTCAAAAACGCCACACACGATAATCGTCAAAACCCACCATCGGCATTTGCTCTCTTTTAGCATATTTAGAGGCTTAAAACCCGAAACCAGTGCAAATACCTCTAACGGAATGTATTCTGGGTAAAAGAAGGGTGTAAAAAAAACGCAACGCAAAAAACAAAAATTAAAAATGTTTTTTTTTTGGAGCGTGCTTTAATTGAACGAAAAGTGAAAACCTTCTTTGTTTCATAATTTATTTCTCAGTGCTCGTACTTCATAAAGGGACAAACTTTGTTTAATTCGCAAGACAATGAAAGGTTCTACACGTGGTATTATTTTAAAAGTAATACTATACATAGTCGACTAAAACAAAAATCCGCAATTTAGGTGACAGTTGTTCGCGTAGGCATTTTCGGGGATTTTTACAAAGATTGAAGCGACGAATAATAAATAGTAGTTGCAATGTCGTTTTATCTACTTTCATATATATCACACTAAAAAATATAGACGCTCTCTTTTGAATACTTTGGGATTGAGAGTGATTCAAAAACGCCACACACGACAATCGTCATAACCTCGTCGTTCTTTCCCGCTTCTTTGAGATTTTTTTCTCTCAGAAACTAAACATGTCAGGACATTGAAATAAAAAGGATTATTTTTCTTGGAACATGCGCCACAAAATATAAAAATTTGAAGCAAAATAAAAAAATACGACTGCACCTCATTGCTTGAGTGATCCAAATGAAACCGCCTTTTGCGAAGACTTTCAAAAATCCTAAAAATTAGGGCGTTTGAAAAAAAAAGAAAAAGAATCTGCCTTCGGGAACAAACTACCAGCCACGGCGGACGTCAGTAATTTCCAAAAACACACTAATTAGCCAGCTAATTATTTAAAATGTGTTAATTAACTTTTTAATTAGGGAAATAGACATGTGGTTCCAATTAGAAAGCTGCTGAGCGTTATCGAAAACCACTAAATCAGTCATTTTCAGAAAGACTTTGAGCGCGTGAGAAGAGTAGTAGCGCAATGAATTTACCACTCGTGGAGCAGGTACAAGGCTAGCGGTTGCGGTAAGGCGCCCGCGCGATTTTTCCGCCTCTTATCTAGCCCCAGCCTTGTACCTGCTCCACGCGTGGTAACTTTAGTGCGCTACTACTTTTCTCACGCGCTCAAAGTCTTTCTGAAAATGACTGATTTAGTGGTTTTCGATAACGCTCAGCAACTTTCTAATTGGAACCACATGTCTATTTCCACTAATGAAAAAGTTAATTAACAAGTTTTAATTAATTAGCTGGCTAATTAGTATGTTTTTGGCAATTCCTGACGTCCGCCGTGGCTGGTAGTTTGTTACCGAAGACAGTTTCTTTCTTTTACAAACGCCCTAATTTTTAGGATTTTTGAAAGTCTTTGCAATAATAATAATAATAATAATAATAATAATAATATTTATTTGCATACAAAAATCTGATCCTGGGTGGCGTGCACGGCTGTGCAGAAAGGTTAAAACCCGTACGCGAGTGCGCCTGCCAGCCCGCCACCCAAGATTTGAAAAAAAAAAAAAACACGCACACGCACACATATGCCAAATTTGTACACAGGGCCGCAACCCAAAATGTTTTAAAAGAAAAATGAGGGTGAAATGTAGAGTGTAAGTTGACTCCCACGTATACCTATAAGAACACACACACAAACACACACTACACACACTACTCTACACCACTGTTATGACGCCTGCTGCTGTAGGTGCTTTGAAAACAAGCGACACATCGACACAGATTCAGTACGGTCCTGGGGAAGCGGCGAACGTATCCTGAGCGGGGCCGAGATGAAGTCCTCGATGCCGGTTAAGATCGGCGAGGAACTGTGGTGTTTGGTACGCGCTCGAATAAGTTCAGGCTGCTCCGATCTCTTGTTAATCCTTGGGATGTTCGCAAGGTACGTCCCTTTGAGCGAGCCGTCGAGGAGTCGGCAGGTAAGGCCCACCCTGGCGACTCTTCTCCGATGAGCCAGGGAAAAGTGGACAGATTCGATATTGCGAAAACTATGCGTCGCAACCCGTGGTCGCAACAGAAAAAGGCTTGTGTTGTTTTGGTCCTGGGGCCTATTTAGGAAAATTATTAAAGTTCGGGATAATTAAGTTATTAATTATTTTCGCGTAATTAATTGTTTTAAATATTGAGTTTAAGGGCATGGTTTCAATTAGAATCTTGCTGAGCATCATCGAAAAACACTAAATCAACAAATTGCAGAATGATAGAAGGCACGCACGGTATTTTACGGCTTTCTGAGAAGTTTCGGTTTCGGTTTCAGTTTCGTTGACCGCGCTCGTGGAGCGGAGCAAGCAGCTAAGCGAAGTTTCGTATTGTATATAAAACTTTTATTTTAATAAATTTGTTTTAGTTTTTAAGTTCGTTGAAACTTTTTATTGTTTTGTTTTGCCACTGTTTTACTATTAATGTTACGGTAACTTTATATTTCCGCATTTAATATGCACTTCGATAAGCCTTGTCGAAGCCAATCCAATCCACTGTGAACCTCCATGTGCGCCGAAAGTCGTTTGGTTTTCGTGTGTCTTATATTTTTACGTAGAACTCATATTGACCCGATATGCCGCGTCCGAGAATTGAATTAGCGACTAGTAAGTGGCGAGGCACCACGCGAGCAGGAATGAACAGCCCTGGAGGTCGTGGGCACGGCTCAATCGGCTCTGTGCTCGGTGCTGCTGTCCCAAGGTAAGCCTTTTGTCTATGCGTCCTTCTAAGCTTCCGTTCTGGAATCTCCTTAATTTCCTTGCCCGCATTTGCCCAATCGCGTTCGAGAAATGTATTCTGACAGTTATCTCCCGTTGGCGATCCATCTCTCTACGCGCTTTTCGTCAAACCGCCCGACAGGTTGCGAGTTAATCGCGAGGCGGTCGACCTGGCAGACGTTTTATCGTACGCGGTTCGTCTGCGTCAGCGTCACTTCGCGTCGCCACGCTTCGCTGCGTACCGATATCTGTCCTGGCCAGGTTTCTTTGTCGGCCCGCGTGTCTTATTAGGGAGTTGTAGTATATAGTTTTTCTTTTCCGCTATGGTATCGGTAAAATGCCGCAGCTGCGCATGGGCGCCGCCAGCCTTGTCTGCATAGTTCAAGCCTCTTCTGGCGGATTACGGAGCGCTATCCGGGTGCTTAGCGGGCTGCGGAAACGGTCTACTACAACTCCCTATTATTGTTGTCGGTGTCCTCTAACAACGCAAAGGAAGCGTGTGAAAAAAAAATGCTTTATGTGGTTAGAGTTTTAATCTACTGCAGTAGTTTTTATGGTTTTTTTTGTTGCGATTGATGTGAGGTTTATAAATAATAATTTCGTGGGCGCCATCTAATATAAATAAGATGTGTATCCCAAGTGAAGCAGTGAATGCCTTTCCGGCACTATAGAGTGTTTTTTATTTACAGAAAAAAAACCTGCAGCGCCGAAAACTTCGGCATTATAGCAGGTACAGCCCATAGATTAATACGCTCAATAAAATAAAACCAGAACACTTGAATATACAGCCTGGGCTGTCAACGAAGAAAATACATAAACATTGAACATAAACAACATTAAAAATCAAGACCATTTCCTGAGTTTCCTGAGATAAATAGTCCCACGTCGTCACGAATAAAAAAAAAAGACTCTGGTAACACGGTTCCATTTATTCATTTATTTTGTTTATTTATTGTATTTTACCCTCAGGGCGTAAGCATTACAAGGGGGGAAGTGGTTGCATGATATATTGAAAAAACACAGACACGGATACACAGGTAATACAATCAGTGTAGATTGAGAAAAAATACATTCCAAGGGCTTTTTTGAAAAAGGTCGTGATCTAACGAGTCGAGACTACGGGTGCAGCTGAGGTGGTTCCAAGTCAAAGGATGTAGACGGTGGTATGGAAAGATGACTACAGTAGTAAAAGATGTTGGATTGCGGAGCACATGGGATCGCCAACTTTGTGTTGATGGTCAGAGTCTACTTAGGTGAAACGTAAGAGGAGGGTATAATTAGATTATTACGCAGCGTCGTGCATTAGCGAAATAAATTTTATGAAACAGACTTGGACGGGCTACTTTTTTCTACGAGTTGATAATTCAGGGACAGAAAGATTAGACTTCATAGTGCTTGCGCTGGCTGTCCGGAAGTGGTAGTTCGAAAATATAAATCTAACAGAACGATTTTGGACGGCTTCAATCTAGATCGATTAGTACAGACTGACCAGGGTCCCAAACAGAAGATGCATATTCAAGCTTTGATCGTACAAGGGTTTTGTAAAAGAATTAGCTTCAAAGACTGGGGTACTAAATTCAGCACCCCCCCCTTTAAGGAAGCGCACCAGCATGCGATCAGCGTCGTTAATGATGGAGTTAATGCGGGTCCTCCTTGATAAATCAGATGTAATATGAACTCCTAAATACTTATAGAAAAAAGGCCCATAACTAATTCAAGGGGATGGTTATTTAGCGTATAATGGGGCTCTACAGGAGATGAAGTACAACGTGGACTCTCTCATAACCTTGCATTTGCTAGGGTTTAGTACCATGGACCACGAGTCGCACCGGATTGGAAGCAAGAGTTAATATCGATTTTGTAGTGGGTTAGAATCAGAATCATGGGTAATTTCTCGATAAATAACGCAGTCATCAGCAAAATAAAGGAGGCCTTTTGAGGATACATGAGAGGGTAGATCGTTAATGTATATAAGGAATAATAACAACGGACCGAGCACAGAACCTTGAGGAACGCCTGATGTTACTGATACCATGGCAAGAGCTTGTGTCATTCACGTTTGACAAATTGTTTGCGACGGTTGGTTGTAGAAATGAATGTATCCGCGTGAGTACCGCTTCGGATCAATGTTTAGTTTGCTAAGCTTGGACAAGTAGCTAGGTATGGGGCACTTTATCACAGGCTCTAGAAAGTCTAGAAATGCACGCAATCTACTTTGGAGCCAACGTCAACGCGTTGCTTGTTGTTATATAGATGAAGGTCATGCGTGAATGGCACAAGCTGTGTGTGGCATGAAATGTTTTCAAGCCGTGTTGAAAGGGACAAAAAAAAACTTATTTTGATTCTGAAAAGGAATTTACTAAGTTAGAGTTAAAATGATATGCTCTAAAATTTTGGCTTGGACACTGGTCAATGAAATTGGGCGAGAGTTAAATTTGTTTAAATT
>JAZHYW010002656.1:0-47305 GCA_037355805.1 Ixodes ricinus
GCAAGTACTACATATCTATAGACGTTTCCAGCGTTTATCAACCGGGCTAGAAATGCGGAGCCACCGAGCTGCAGACGCATGTGCGCAGCGTCTGATATAAAAGCACAGCAGAGGAACAGCGCATGCTCAGAAGCTCGTTCCACAGCCCAGCAGACAAAGATGGCATCAGGCAGAAGTCGACTTTTGGAAAGGTTTATACACCCCATCTATCTTTAACGTGGACTGCAGCAAAGGCTACGTGCGCCAGCGTGTATTCACTGGTTACTTAGGAAACGGGGGGCTCCTATTCTGCTCACGCTTCTTGCTTTGTGAGTCGTGCCTCGTCGTTCTTATCGGCTAATGCAACAACCTGATTAACCACAGAGCGATAATGTCCCTGACTGCAGTCTAATAGGTGCTACATGCGCATATTTTTATTCCTGGTGATAAGCAATGCAAATCTGTACCAAGTTTTCTGTTTTAATGAGAAGCCTTTAGCAACTCACACATAGTCGTCTAAAGAAGGGTCTCGAAAGCCGATAACAAACTGAAGACGGTCTCTCGGTCACTCGAATCTTTTCTGAATGACTGATAACGCCTCACAGCAAAGTAAAACGAGTCATCACCCTTAGGACATCTGGAGATTCGAAGTCTCCCATATCCCTCGTAGATGCCATGGGGTCGTCGACGTCCATCCATTCGGTCCATCCGCACGTTGGTCTGTCGCCCTGGTCTCTTGGCTCTGGTTCTGGTAGGCTCCGAAAACTCGGTGTCCCCTGTCATCCCTGAAGGCGCGCTAGTGTCTTCCAGCTCTGGATGACCCGTGGTGGACGTCGGCGTGACGTAGCCGGCTGCAAATGCGAAATATATGTGATAATATTAGATTCTCCAAACTCCTCATTTCATGGCACATCTTTTCGGGAAAGAGATGGGGTGAAATTCGGGTTTGGGGGTACACTATCGTGGTGGTGAACACACATACACTGTTGAGCTAAAAGGTGTCCCCAATATCTTATTTCGTCAACAGTGACGACTAGTTAATAATTTTTGTTTTAGTGTTTTCTAACCATCGACTGTATTTAGTAAGTGTTCACACCCCTTCGTTTTCCTGACTTCGTATACAAAATACAACAGTGTACGTAAAAAAAAAATATTGCTCTTAGTTGGTTAAGGATGTTCTGTGGCGACCAGAGCGTCCAAAAACGCTTCGGAACCAGGTAGGTCCTTCATTAGTCCCTGGGCAAATGAAGAACCTGCAGGGCTCTCGTCGACACACTCCACCACCATCATAATCGTCCCTTCTCATCGACTGTCCACGACACTGTTTGAACAACCCGGCAAACTTGAGAGTCTGCCTAGAGGAGGGCGAGGGAACGAAGCATGGTATACTTGCAAACACCTTACGAGAAAGCATCAGAGCAGACTTACGGCAGTCGCAGAAGACGCGAACCTTGTAGTTGTGACAGTTCTTGCCAGGTTTCTGGTAGTCGTTCAAGCATTCCAGTCCTGTCTCTTTGGAACAGGTGACGTAACTGTCGCCCGTTTCCGTCCAGTCAATCACCGTTCCCAGTTCGTCGTTTATGACTTTACATTCGATCTTTTTGACGTGGTCCGAGCTACAAGATCTACAGAGAGAAAAGAAAGACATGTAACGTTTGCGCAGGTTTAGCAAAAACAGGCGGGGTGACTGATTTTAAAGATAACGTGCAATAGGAGCGACCAGACATAACCATTCATGTTTCGTTGAGTTTTAACACTCAAAACGTCAGTACTCAATTACGTCTAGCTCCGTTTCATTTAATTTTAGGAAAATATATGTATATACCCCTGCTTCACAGACAATTAAAAAGCCTCTATAAAATTTCTCATATTTTATTATTAGTCTAATAATTTCAATTACCCTCATGACTCGCATACGCTTGTATGCGAGTGCAAGCGTGGTGCAGCGAATATAGACACATATTGACGTCTTGAAATTATCTATAGTATACTTAAGTTGTTCCTGGCTCATTTGTAACCTCATTGTTTGCGCATCATTACCGAAGCATCAGCTGTTCATGACCACGTAAAGAAACAGATGAATATATGGATTAATTAATGACGAAGGACTTTCGTTGGGTGCTGGTTCGCAGATTCCTTAAACTAAAGGCCTTCGGTCTGGACACTTGAACTGCCGCTAAACAGTGATAAAACCCGCAATCGCGTGTACATAATCTTGAACGGAATAGCCTCAACATTAGAAGTGACATGTTATGTGCGTTTGTTTTATTTGACATAGTGTGCTGCTTTTCGCAGAGTCAGTTACCAAGGTATCCAAGTTACCATCGCTGCCACTTCAAGGCAGAACACGCAGAGAGAATATGAATGCGATTAGAAGATCAAGTACAGCGAACGAATGCCGATACCAATACAACGTTTTCACAGAAAGACAAACCCCACAATGTGGCACAAACATTTCTTTTTTTTTTTTTATGTTTTTATATTTTTTGACACAGAGACCGAGGTTCTAGAGATGCCACGTGCTGCGGATGTTAATTTTTTTACAGAACACGTTTTTTTTTCTTTATTTGCGTCTGCGGTACGGTATTACGGGCAAAAAGCGAAGGCGCATGACAACGCCTTAGACCCGCGTTGGCCATGTTGTGACATCTACAATTGAAGCAAGTAATTATGGCACTAGAATACACAGAACAAGAAACTTAAACAAAACTGAATCGCGGCAAGAAAATCGATATCTATAGACGTTTGCAAGCTGCCGTGTTTCGAGAGCTAGTCTGGCCACCGTGGATGGAAAACGCTTTGTTTGGGCCGGTGACGTTCCATGCAGGGAATTTTCTCTTCTTCAGGAAATTTTCGAACTCAACTTCGGTGAAAATGAAAATGGAATTTTGACACGATTGGGGAATTTTAACGATTAACGAGGAAATTCGGGAAAAGCCTTAGAAAGAACTAAATAAATATTAAAAAATGTTTTGTGGTCCAAACGATTTAAGAAGAGATTGTGAGAAAGTCGCGGTGTAGGAAGAAGAGGAGTTTGAACGACTCCTAGATGCAGCGAAACGGTCGCGTCTATAGGTTAGGTTAATAAAAATATAAACTAACCAGTAACATTTTGTTATCTTTAAACATGCGATTTCACGCGGTTTTTCTGGTAAAATGCGCACAAAGTGGCCTGCATGACCAGAGAAATCAACAGCTGCAAAAATAAATGTAAAAAAAAATGTAGAGAAATATGCGGGATATTTTTAAAAATTTACAGGAAAAAGTACCCCAAATAAAAAAATTTTGAACAACAAAAAAAAGGCGATTTTCGGACGGTATGGAGCATCACTGGTTTGGGCACCAGTCTAGATACTGTGGGTACGCCTCAGCAATGCTTGACCATCAGACGATCTTCCCATACCGGCAGCAAGATTGCCGACGCCCAGAAGCCGTACTTGCAAACGCCTATACAACACGAAAACTCTTTCAATCAGTGGTGTACAAGTTACTCCAAAAAAAAAAAAAAGAGGAGAAAGCTTGTCCTTTCTAATCTTTGAACGAGTTCCTGTTACACATTGGAAAGGTTCGAAAGGAACGCGTTTCCTTTACGTTTCTAAGATTGGAACGTGTCGTTACATTAACATTACTTTGCGTATTTCGATAAAACATCGTACTGGATAATACGTAGATAAAATAAAGCTTGAAAATATCCGTATCGAACTACGTGTTAAGTCACCACGATCACATTTGTTCCAGTTTTTTTTTTTCGACTATCTTTTGGACATTTTCCTGCCCCTTAAATCGCAGGTTAGAATAGTCGATAACAAAAAGCTTATGTACCTACCGAATTCGGATAAAATTGCAGATAAAAAAAAAGGGAACGCCACTCCTTCTGACGTCGCGACAAGTTTTCGTTCAAGTTCCAACGACGCAAGATGGAACGGCGACGTTCCTTCGTTCCTACCTACAAGGAACGCGATCCGGGATCGTCATTCCTGAAACACCGCTTTGAATGTATTACATTCAAGCATGTTTCTCTGCCTTCAGAACTCGTACGAAGGTGGTATATCTACTTCAAGGAGATGACGTGTTGTCAGTGCAGAATTAAACGCATACGAATTTGGGGAGGTGATGCCGTACTTTTCCGCGTAGTTGTCTGGAGACTCGATGTCCCCTCTCCGCTGCTGGGGTTGTCGAAGTCGAAGAACGGAGACCATCCGGGAAGGCAGGCAGGGCCGTCGCTCGTGCCGGTCTCTGTCCCAGCGTCCGGTTCCCGAGGAGGAACTAAATCGTAAACAAGACCAGGAAAACATATATTAACGTTGCGTTTGAACTGAAACAGCTGCGTAGTGTTGAACTCAGGTCGTGTATAAACAGCTAATTCAAAAGCCAAGTGGTTTTAAAACAACTCTTTAATCAACAGCAAAAAAAAAAAAAAAAAGGCGATTTGTTCGAATGAAAGGGCCAGTGGAGTCCGAGAAATATGGAGAATGAGAATGGTATATTGTAAATGAGATGTGTATCTATTTTTGTAAGTCTGGGTGAACTGTGACTCGTTCGGCGTGGTTGCAGCATGATGTTTCCGGGACAGGAGGGGGTGTATTTAAATGTTTTGTTTGGCACTGATAAAATTACAATGTAAAATATGAGAATCTGAGGAAAACAAAAATGTGGAACGATAAGCTTCGTCGGCCAGCTAGACGGACTTCAGTGCGCGTAATTTTCAGCCTATTGCTTGAGACCTGATCTGACTTTCAGCTTGCCGAGCACGTGGCGTTTGATGCGAGATAAAGCCTGTGCCGACTAGAGATTAATAAAACAACAGAATAAATAAGATCTGCTCCCGTGTGAAATAGTACGTTTGTAGTTGTCTCAATCTCAATCAAACTAAAAAAATCTAAAAAAAAGCAAATCTGAATTTTTTTTTTGTAGGATTTTTTTATGTTTTGGAACTACTTAAATTATACGTAGGCTTTAAATTGAAGGCAGTCAAACCTCTGTCAGACATGGTTAGCTTTCCGTAAACTGCCAAAATTAAAGAATGACCGACATGCTTGTTTTACGTCTCATATGGGCAAGATACAGCATGACAATTCTGTAACAGCCATGTCTAGAGTTTTGCGCATCGGCTACAAAAACATTAGTAAGCGTGCAGGCGAGCTGGTGAAGGTTATTCATAATGAATTACACCTAAAACTGTGGTAGAAAAAGGCAAACATAAAACAGTCTTAGTCAAGACGCCGCCTCGTTCATTTTTTCTCTCTGCAACTATTTGATGTTTTCCTTTTCTTACCTTAGGCTCAGATATAATTCATCATGGTTTCTTGTGCATTGTTCAAAATATTTATATGGTCTTGTAATTTTCGTGAGTTTGGCAGCCTTGTTTAACCACGGTTGCTAGATCATTCAGCGGCAAACGTGCTGCCATCCACTGGTCGTGGTTTGACAAGCGGCAGCTCGGAAACATTTTGAGTGAAATATTGGTCCTGCAGACAGACTAATTAATAATGAGTCTTAGTTCCACCCCTCATTGTTTTTTTTTAATGTGAATGGCGTTCTCCTCTTTAGCTGTTATTTCGTGGTGAGCCACAGACATGTCAGGTTAGTAGTGGCACGGCCCTGGTCAAATTTGTCGTCAACAGCAGAGATGTGACGACAACTTCCGAAGTGGCCCAACTCCCCTCGGCTTAAACATTCATAGGGCATATTTTTGCGATTAAAATTTACTTAAACGTCGAACACTCACCTATTGCTTCTGTTGTCATCCCTTGCCGCATATTTTTCTAAAAAACAAAACAAAAAAACCTTTGGCATAAACCAACGTTTGTTTCTCTGTGTTCAACAAGAAATAAGAGCACAGGACAAGCAGAAGGAAGAAGGCCATGCATTTTTGTGAAGCAATTGTGTATTAAACATCGGTGGGCAGGTCGCTTAATCTGTGTTGTACACAGTGGCGTCACAAAGGGGGGGCGGGGGGCGGACCGCCCCGGGTGCAGGGCTCAGGGGGGTGTCGCGGCGGGCCACGAGAGCGGGGGGGGGGGGGGGGAGTCGCGGCGGGCCACGCGGGAGTGGGGGAGATGGGGGTGTCGCGGCGGGCGACGCGAGAGCGGGGGGGGGGGGGGTTGTCGCGGCGGGCTACCGCCCCGGGTGCCGCTGACCCTCGTGACGCCACTGGTTGTACATGACTCTGCTACTTTATACTTCAATGCCCTTACGTGTAAGTACATCGAGGCATCCTCCTTTATACGAGAACAGATGTTTGAACAGGCTTGGAATATGAATAGCCTAGTGCAAAGTAGGGTATGGAAAGATGACGGACGATTGCAAATTCAGATGCTTGCGTTTCTACAGATGTATGCGTGTTCTTGCTGCCCTTAGTGGGGCACTAGACTGTTTTTAGATAATTGTTTTATTGTCATAACACAATCTACGAGATCTAAGCATTCTAAAAAAACTCGAAATTACACTTCAGGCGTGGCCGATTTTCATAATAAAAAGCGATCAAAGCTTGGGACATTTACCGTTATCGCAGGACGACAGATGGCGCTACCGAACCTTGCTGAATATGGTCGAACGAAGGACGGCGCTTGTCAGCCACTCGCGAGTGATGGGCTCCCGCGTGAACGAGTGGGACTGGTCGGCCGCTTGTCCATGCGGGAACTCATCGCTCGCGTAGTGGCCGACAAGCGCTGTCCGTCATTCGACCATATTCAGCAAGGTTCGGTAGCGCCATCTGCCGTTCTGCGACAACGGTAAGGGTCGCAATCTGTGATCACTTTTTTATATACTGCAAATCGGCCGCGCATGAATGTAATTTAGCTGCTTTTTTAGTGTGCTTAGACAATGTAGATTGAGTTATGATCATGAAACGATGATCTATAATCACTTTAGTAAACCTTTAAGAATATCGCTTACAGTCCTTCATACTCAGTCAATATCGCAAGATGTCGGCAGAGTAACCTATTGTCTGACGTGTATACAACACCTGTTATTGAGCTTCTTTCGCAAGGTGGGCTCAAAAGAACCACAGCATAAACAATCACTCGGAAAAAAAAAACAAAAAAAAACTCACCGCACTGGCAGAAGAAAACGCACTGCGTAGTCCTGGCAGACTTGTCCCTTCGACTGAAGCCAGTTGAGACAGACCAGACCGGTGTCCTTGGAGCACTTGACACCCACGTCTTCCGTTTCCCTGTAGTCCACAAACTTTCCGCCCACAGTCGCCTTGCACTCTACATCTCCGATCGGGCCGCCATCACAGACGGCGTAGTCCTTTCTGATGTCTTCGAGGGCCTCCACGTCTCCGTCGCCGATGTCCGGGCTATCGGTGTTGTAGAAGTCGGTCCAGCGAGGAACGCACAAGACCGAGGGCGCTTCGGTCGGTCTCTGCCGTTGTCTGTCGTCGTCAACGCTTGTGGTTTGCTTGTCGTTCATGTAGTGCGTGAAGGTCGCTGTGGTTGCCTCCTGACGAGCCGCCTCCTATCCTAGAGCGGTCCGTGGTAGTTGTTGCCGTGGTGGTAATTCCGTAGTCTGAAGAATCTGCTGAATGTGAACATATAGATTTAGATCACCGGGACTTTTTTTTAATTTATCTACATTTTGATGTTGGTGTTCGTGTAAACAGTATATAAGCAAAAATGTAAATACGACGCGAATTAAAAAAACAACAACACAGTAGCATGCCCCTACAGTTGCATCACGCTGCTGCTTTCGTGAGTTTTAATGGCATGATAAACTACCACGTCAAACACCCGAAAACATTTTAGCTTCTTTATAGTAGAATTACCCGAGACTGAGGCCAACAGAAAAACAACAACAACAATTTTACTGGAGGCAATGCATTGCCGCATTTTATGGCACTTTTAAAACTATATTGACGGTAAAAAATAAAGTCCATTACAGTGCGGGTTAGATAATGGGCAGATTACTAAAGTCTGTCCGGTCACTGAAATACACAACACGCCGTCCCGTATAACCTGAGAACGAATGAGGGCCATTCTGGATGCAAATAGCCGAGTAGCACGTTTTAATTGTTTCGAACAATGCCGAATGCAAGTGTTGTATTAGGTGTGCAGCGTATATTCTGATGGAAAACAACACAATCTTCAAGTTGGACGCGTCTGCGGCATCGAACCTGCAGAATGCCATCGTCAATTGAGCATGAAGAACTTATGTGTGGCAAAGAAACGTGCGACGTCCAGCGTCAACATTTCTTTAAAAATGATCGCGCTACAAAAAATTGCCCTCCCGCTTTGCGAGGTTCTGCTTCCAGTTAAACTGGGACAAAACTGTTTTATGCATGTAAAGTACGTTCCATCACGAAACAACCTGTTGAGGTTGTTTGGATCCCAGGTCATGGGGGCATGCCGGGCAACGAGAAAGCACACCTGCTCGCCCGCGAAACGCTTCACCGGGCACCCGACATCCCCAGATCTGCTCAGACGTTTCCCGTGGCCTTACCTTCCCTCGGAGTCATATAGACGAGCCCGTCGAGTCTTTCCACCCCTTCACACTCACCTCACACGCCACCAAGGCACCATCCTCCGCAACGCCCAAAGTAACACTCTTCCCACCCCAGCCCGCATCCACCTTCTACGAGGTCTACTTCCTGAGGATCCTCCCCCTGCATCCACTGTGGCGACCGCCCAAATACCCATCACATCTTGTGGATCTGCCATCCCCCGCCTCCACCCCTCCCTAACCCCACCTCCCTGTCCTTCCCCCCCCCCCCAACCCCGAGTGGCTGACTACGGCCACCACATTATCGGACCAGGTTTACCTGGCTGCGTACATCCAGTCCTCTCTGGAGTACGCCACCAGAGGGGGCCTGGACTGAGGCCCCTGCTCATATTCTTTGGGCCTAATAAAGTTTCATCTCTCTCTCTCTCTCTCATCACGAAAGCTGGTCACCGCAAACAAGTGCACCGGTGTCTCTTAAGACCACCGTGCGCTTAACCATTACCGAACTGCAAAGAGCGCTTAACCGTGCTCAGGAGATTATGGTAATGTTGCAACAGTGAGGGATTGCAATAGGGAAAGGGGGGGGGGGGGTTGATACTGATTTTTGCCTCGAAGACATGACTCGTTGATTCAGTGAAAAAAGTCCTGAAGGAAAACTAAAACAATTTTATATATGAGAAAAAAAAAAAAAAAAAAAACTAAACACTTAAATGGTCTTTATTTGGCCTCCAGGATTACGAATATCGATATTATATTAAAGTACTGTTGAAGCCCCTCCTTCCTGGAGCGTGACGTCACAAGAGTTTCACAATCTCCGTTCTAGCGCATCTTCAGCGCCTTTCAAAGCTATGTGCGCTAGGGTGCCTTCATGTGCGCTTTGCTTAGGGTGGAGACATCTGGCCATTTTGTCCCACACGTTTATTTTTATTTTTTGTTCAGAAGCGCGTGAAAGAGCGTGCCCCTGCACGCGTCTGCGGCACTGACTGTTCTATGGCGACATTTTGTTTTCGTAGATTTCTTTGTATTTTCTCCGTGAGCACGTGCTGTCGGCATCGGGTACTACAAAAGGTGGCATCACCCTAAACAGGACATTGAGGCACCCTAATGTGCGCGCACTCTTGCTATTTTTCAAAAAGGTCGGAAAAAGACTTCAAGACTGGTGTCAGTGCGAGGGAATGTACCTGCTAAGCTTGCAATTGCACGCGCTGCTCACACGAGCGACACGCGCGCTTGGCGGCCGAAAGATCTGCGTCTGACGTAACAACTGGTCGGAGCGCTTTCGCGTTTTCTCGCGTTTAGTTACATCTTCGGGGAAAACAAACGTGATATTCAGATTCACGGGATAAAAATATTTTAGAATTCACCTCTAACTCGTTTTTTCTTCAAGAACCTCTTTAGCTTTCCTTCAAAAAGGTAACCCCCACGATCCACTCACCACAGTCGCACAGTAGTCGAACTTCGTAATCGAGGCAAGTCCCACCGGCCTGGTCCCTGTGGTAACACGCCAGTCCCCGGGGCAGTTCGCAAGTGACGCTCTGTCCCGCCTTCATGGCAGCAACTTCCGAGGAAGTGACACGGCACTCTATGTCCACGACGCTCCGAGGTCCGCAGTAGCCGCTGTACAGAGACGCGAACTTCGGATCCCCCAGGAGTGCGAAGTCTCCAGAAGCCTTTGCCGGGGGATTGAGCCAAGGCGTCCATCCACTAGAGCTGCAGTCGGTGGTCGGCGGAGTCTCCGTGTTCGGGCAGGGATGACCCTTGCACACGATGGAGCCGCCCTGGCAGAAGCTGTTGCGACCGAACAATAAGTAAAAACACATGCATGTGGACGAAGGCCCAGTGGTTTGCAGAGCATAATCATTAAGTATTTAACGTACGGTGGTCACTCCTAACTATAATAGAGAGTTTTAGGGAACCGTTTTTGAATATCAGATACGGTACGAGGGGCCCTCTGGTAAGAACTGAGCATGTGCTACCGCAGAAGACTCCAAACTGCTAAGACATCATACAAAATACAGTCCAAAGACACCGTCTGAAGCGTGTTCTTCCTTATGTGACCCTCACATTGGTCATAGAAAAAACAGTCTGCAGAGAGGCTCGGAGCATATGAACGTGTGAGGCATATGAACGTGTGAGGTACGACGTACGCAAGCAGTCAGTGGTGCGAGTGAGAGTGCCCTCACCAGGATTCGCAAGGCTCGGCAATCCTCTCGTCCGCGATGCGTTCTCCTTCCAGGTAGAGCTTCCCGTAGATCTCCTTGCAGGGCACCTTGCAGTGCGCCTCGCGCACGCAGTTCATGTCTCGTTCATTGTCGAACACGTAGCCGGGGGACAGGGCTTGGGCTTGCAGCCCTCCTGGCACGTGGTCCCGTTGCCGCAGAGTTCCTCCAGTCTTCCGGAGACGCTGAGCGTTTCGCAAGTCTTGGGGGGACACCCGGGCATGCAGGCGTCGTATTCGGAGCACTCGGTGTCGCACTGAATAGCTGTTTGAGACGGGAACAAGGGACAGAATAGCGACGAAGCGAATCAGATTGCAATAGAGTTTTCCCATAGACGACTATTCATATCGTGTCGATTTGAGTGATCGCTGAAAAGCTCCAACCACCAGTGACCGAGGTTGAGAAATCGGAGATCTTTCGCGACAAGTGTACAGTTTAACGTTTCAGCTTATGTGCGTTAGCAAGCATTTTTAATGCACTGGTATATCGTTATAACAAGTTTTGAGGAAGCGTGTATTCTAACGCTCCCACAAAAACATTCGAGCAGCTAGCGTTACCTAACAACGACATTTCCAAAATCGTCTACTGGTTTTGCATTTCACCATAAAATATGTCGATGTATTAATGCTGAACTTTTACTGTCTGCATGGTTCATCCGGCTAACCCAGTATTTATGCACTTGAATTCACCATGTTACAGCACCTTTTTTTTGTGGGGGGGGGGGAGCGCAGCTCTTAGGCGCCCGTTTCCGTGTTTCACGGCGTCGGCGTAACCGCACTAAATTTAGGGGAAAAAAGTGAAAGCCGTTTACAACTCCCTGTAACGCCGAATTAGAGCGCAGCTCTTGAGGAGGAGGAAGGCACACGGTGGGTCACGTGATCTCGGAGAGGGGGTCACGTGGCCTGAGGGTCACATGACCTCGAGGAGGGGGAGGATTTTGCCCGCTAAATTTAGCGGGGAAAATTTTCCGCTGGATTTAGCGGGGAAAATTTTTCCGCTAGATTGAGCGGGGAAAATTTACCGCTAGATTGGGGAAAATTTCCCGCTAGATTAAGCGGGAAAATTTCCCGCTAGATTTAGCGGAGGAAAATTTTCCGCTAGATTTAGCGGGGAAAATTTTCCGCTAGATTTAGCGGGGAAATTTTCCCGCTAGATTTATGGGGAAAATTTTCCGCTAGATTTAGCGGGAAAAATTTTCCGCTAGATTTAGCGGGGAAAATTTTCCGCTAGATTTAGCGGGGAAAATTTTCCGCTAGATTTAGCGGGAAAATGTAGTATTTTGATTTGCACGAGATGGCACTACTTGACATTTCCTTTTTAAAGTAGCCATCTCGTGCATTCATGCAAAAAAATAAAAGGGACAGCACGCGACGGCATGAGCCGCGCGTGATCTGCGGCCTCATCGGCCAGTGTTCGCCCCGCTCCTGAATCCGTTGGTTGTCCTTTCTTCTCGCTCCGGCGACCGTCCAGGTCCGCTCGGGGCATGTAGTTTCCCGGCTACGTCGAACGTGAGTCACCGGCGCTTGCGTCCAATGTAGCCAGGCTTTAGAGCACCGCCGCGTCGGCGCAGAATATAACATTTTGGCGACGAGGATGGGATATTTGTTTTAATATGTAGCATTTCCTCTTTTGAAACCCGGGATTCGGGAGGGGGCTTCACTCCGCGTCGCGGGTCAGTGGTTGAGGAAACCGGCGCGTAACTGTATTCATGAAATGTATTTCTTTTTGGTCCGGGTGAACGGTAGTCATAGTTTGCGGGAAGGCCGCGTTTGATGAGTTTCGGGGGAGGCATTAGGCCTAGGTTTTCAGTACGTTCCATTTTCATCGTGAGATGACTTCATCATCTTCGTCTTCGAGCGGCCCAACGGCGTTCCCGCCGCCGGCCGTCTTTTTGGCAGTGCCCGGTCCGCCGATAGTAGCTTGGCCGGCATGGAAGCGTGCTTTTCTGACTTTTCTTGACGCGTCGGCGTTGCATCTCGTAGAACCGTTCCGAAAAAAGCCATCCTGTTTTCGCTGTTGGGCACTGAGGGCCAGCGCATCGTGGATGCATTTCAGCTGTACGAGACGGTTGCGGTGGAGGGGACTGACGAGTTCCAGGTTTTTCTGGAGGCAGTCGAGAAGCATTTTGAGTTTTCGGGTAGTATCGCGCTTGAACGCCAGAAGCTGCGCGGTTTGTTCCAACGTCCTGGCCAGTCGGTAACTGAGTTTCTTGCCGTGTTGCGCCATCAGGCTTCGTTTTGTGCTCTGGGGAATGCGATCGATGAAAGACTTTGCGAGGTTTTCTTGGAAGGCCTGGAGTCCAGACGCGTTCAGGATCGCGTTCTGCAGGAGTGCGAGGGCAGCGAGCTGCCAACGCTGTCGCGGGCTATCCAGATCGCTCGCCAGTACGAGCAGAGAGCAAAGACGGCCGCAAGTTTTCGGCGGCGAGAGGCGCAAGTCCCGGTCGCGGCAGAAGTCCAGCGCGTCCAGATCGAGGAACGTCAAACGGCAGCAACACAAGATGGCGGCCAAGCGTCGTCTTCTTCCATCGAGCATGGGCAAGATGGCTACAGCGGCTACCCTCCCTGGCCTCAACCTGGCTACCCCCCGTCGCAGCTTGGACCCAGGATGCCTTGGGCTCCGGTGGCCTCTGGTCACGTGCCCCGTTTTCCGGCGAGGGTGTTCCAGCCTCAGCGTGGGCGTGAGCCCGCTCCGCCTCGGATGGGGGGATCGGAGCAGACGACGCCTGCTACTTCTGTGGACGCCGCCGTCATGATCGGGTGGTTTGCCCGGCGTCTCAAGCGACATGCTTCTTATGTGGAAAGTGGGGACACTTTGCAGTGGCGTGTCAGAGTCGTCGCCCGCCGGCGGCTGCCTTCACCTACGATCGGCGACAGGCATCGTTCCCGGTTCAAGGCCGTGGTACTCGGCGGACCTTCGCCGACAGACAGTTCAGAGGGGACCGGCCCGGCCGGGTGAACGTGGTCGGCCAGTCGCTGCCTCCTGAGGAGCTGCCAAGCGTCAGGCTGACGGAGGAACCTGTGGTCGTCGGGACGGCCGAGCGACGAGAAGGCGGCAGCATGCGTCGTGACGCCTTCATGGCCGAGATCACGGTAAATGGGACCCCTCTTCGTCTTCTTGTTGATACCGGTGCATGTGTGTCGATCCTAAATGAACGCATGTTTAACGAAGTTAACAAGCAGCGGAGGATAAATTTACATCCGCCGTCGACGCCTCTCGTCCACTATTTGCAAGAGACCATTCCGGTACTTGGATGTTTTGTGGGACAAGTAATTTTTAAGAACCGCTGGACAACGTTGGAGTTTTACGTAACCAAGACTGGACGTTCGTTACTCGGCATCGACGCGGTCCGCGAGTTGCAACTGGTGTTGAATGGCGCTAAACATGAGTGTTTGTATGCGAATGCAGCTCACGGAGGAGGAGCACCACAGCGGGATGTGAGGCCCACGCCCAACCCGCAGCGACGACCGTTCACCGCGTCGTCCTGTCAAGCATCGCAAGTCCCTGGTTCTCGAGCAGCGGCAAGTTCCAGACCTTCATTTGCGGAGAACCCGTCTCCTGCTTCATCGGTCTCTGAAGAGACCACACCTAAAGTCTTCGAGGACGAGTCAAGTCCGCAACGTCATCCTGAGAGTCAAGAGCTCCAGAGTCCTGAGAGTCACGGACTACATGGTCCACAAGATCATCCGGGGAGTCAAGCGCCCCAAGGTATGCAGCGTCATCCAGAGAAATCCAGTCCTTCGACGAGCCTTGTTGGTGGCTCCTCGAAGCGAGACGCATCCAAGTTGCCCCCTGGCTTCGAAGATTTTGAACATCTTTTTAGCCCGGGCTTGGGTCTGCTGAAGAATCACTCGCACAAGGTCAAGGTGCGGCACACAGTTCCACCAGTCCAATCAAAGCTCCGTCGCCTCCCGATGACCCTAAGGGATCGGGTTTCCGAAGAAATTTTCAAGCTGGAGCGAGAGGGCGTAATTGAACGTGTCGAAGCCTCCGAGTGGGTGTCACCTATTGTTGTCGTCCGCAAGCCCGATGGCAACATCCGTATGTGTGTGGACCTACGAGCTCCGAACCAGGCCGTTGTCATTGATTCGTTTCCACTTCCTTGCATCAATGAACTGTTGAACTCTCTACGGGGAGCGGCGATCTTCTCCAAGCTGGATTTGGCGTCCGCCTACCATCAAGTCCGTCTCGACCCGGTGAGTCGTGACCTCACGTCTTTCATTACCCACGAGGGGTTGTTTCGCTTTAAGAGAGTTTGTTTCGGGCTGGCATCCGCACCCGCAGCTTTCCAGCAACTCATGTCCAAAATCCTAAGGGATTGTCCAGGCGTTCAGTTCTATCTGGACGATATCATCGTTTATGGATCCACTTTGAAGGAGCACGATGAGAATCTCCGTCGTGTCTTGTCTCGAATTTCCCAAGCGGGAATGAAGCTAAACCGTAAAGGTGTTTTTCAAGTACAGGAGCTCTCATTTTTGGGACACCATCTTTCCGTGAAAGGTTTAGCACCCCTGTCATCCAAGGTAGATGCGGTCCTAAATTTTGCAACTCCCTCTGATGCAGTGAAGTTAAGAGCATTTTTAGGGCTGGTAGAGTACTACAGCAAGTTCATCCCTCATTGTTCCACGGTCGTCGAACCGATGCGTCGTCTCCTACGTAAAGGAGTTCGTTTCAGCTGGTCTCCGGAAGTCGAGGCCAGTTTTCAGAAAGTAAAGACTTCCATCCAAGAAGCTCCAATTTTGGCCATGTTTGACCCGACGTTGCCTATCGTCGTGGCCACAGATGCTTCTCAGTACGGTCTCGGTGCTGTTTTGCAGCAGCAGTATGGTAGCCAGCTTCGTCCTGTAGCCTTCGCGTCTCGCTCGCTAACTGATGCAGAGCGAAGGTATTCCACGGGCGAGAAGGAAGCTCTCGCATGTCTTTGGGCGTGTGAAAAGTGGCACGTGTATCTGTGGGGAAGGTCTTTTGTCATTCGTACTGACCATCAGGCGTTGGTCACGTTGCTGTCCAACAAAGGTTCCGGAATCCGTCCTCTAAGGATCACTCGTTGGTCCTCCCGACTTCTGAATTACAATTTCAAAATGGAGTTTCAGAAGGGCGCCACCAACGTCGTTGCTGACGCGTTTTCACGGTTGCCAGTGTCTGACACTGAGGAGGGCATGAGATTCGACGAGGAAGTTGTTTCCGTCGTAATGGTTCCTTTGTCGAAAGGCGGCTTTCAACAGGCTACGGCCAATGACATAGTTCTTCCTTCAGTCATCCGCTATACTACCTCGGTTTGGCCTGAAGATAGTAAAACCAATCCAGATCTCCGGCCTTACTATCACGTCAGAGACCAACTGTCGCTGTACGACGGTATTTTGTACAAGGGAGAAAAACTTGTCGTCCCTGTCGAGTTTCGAGACCGGATCGTTGAAGTAGCACACGAAGTTCATCAGGGGATCACAAGAACCACAAGTGTGATCCGGGAACACTACTGGTGGCCGTTGATGAATGAACACATAAAGAACAAGATCCAGAACTGCACGGTGTGCCATGCTACCGACAAACCAGTGAAGGCTGCACCGGCTCCCTTGCAGCCCATCCAGTTTCCAAGTCAGCCCTGGGAAAAGCTAGGAATCGATATCGTGGGCCCGGTTGATCGTGCACCGGCCAGTCAAAGGTTTTTTTGGTACTCATAGATTACCACTCCAAGTGGCCAGAAGTCCAAGCCACGTCTTCTGTGACTTCTGCGACTGTCATCAGCTTTTTGAAGAACGTTTTTTCACGCGAGGGACTGCCCTGCGAGATTGTGTCAGATAATGGAGTACAGTTTACGTCCCATGAATTTCAAGATTTCTTGCGTCAACATGGCATCAAACATAGGAGAACGTCATTATACCACCCCCAATGTAACGGGCAGGTGGAAAGATTTAACCGAGTCCTGAAGTCGTGCCTTCAGTTAGCTGTTGTACAAGGTCGTCCACTTCCAGATGCCGTCCGAGACCACCTGGAAGCGTACCGACGTACGGTACATCCTGCAACAGGATTTGCACCATCCTTTCTCCTTCATGGACGAAATCATCGGTCTAGACTAGACGTACAAGGCATGCCGACTAGGACGGTACCTGACGATCTCTTGGAACGTCGAGCTCAGCTACAGGGAAGAGTACAGCGCTATCAACAAAACATGAAAAATTATTCTGACCATCGTAGAGCGGTACGACACCCTCAGTTTCATCCTGGGCAGGCTGTTCGTGTATTCAAGCCCACCCATCATAACAAGTTGCGGAGTACATACACAGAACCACAACGGATACATGCACAGTTAGGACCTGCTACATATCAACTCGCTGACGGTAGGAGGTGGAACGCAGCGAAGCTTGCAAAGTCCATACAGCTGCCTCCAGCACAAGTTCCTGACTACGGTTGGGATGATGATGATGACGAAGATGACTTGTATATACCTCCTGCAACTTCAGTGGTTCCTGTACTGACCCCTGTCCGTGGAAGCACTTCAACGTCTCAAGTACCAATTGTCTTTTCCTGCCCGGAGGGTTCCTGTGACCCCGCAGCGTCTGGTCTCTTGGAGAGACCCGGTTCATCTGCTGCACCCATGGCAGGTGCACCTCGCCATGCAGCGCTGGGTTCTCCCAAGGAGCCAGATCTGTTTGCTGCGGCAAAGTTTACAGTTCCGGTTGCGGCCGAGTCTCCTGCTCCGGGTGCTGTACCGGGGCCTGTTCCTGGACCTGTTCCTGGAACTGTTCTTGGAGCTGTCCCTGGGCCTGCCTCTGTTCCTGGGGGCCCTGCTCCTGTTTCCGAGGGGAATCTCGGGTCGGCTGTACCCGACATGATCGGGATCTCTGCACCTGAGCTCTGCCCTGCTTCCGTGGCAGACACTGGACAGTCTGTGGAGCCTGACAGGCTTGTCAGGCCTGTTCCTGAGGCTGCGGTCAGGCCTCTCCCTGAGCCTGTACTCAGGCCTGTTCCTGAGGCCGAGATCAGGCCTCTCCCTGAGCCTGGTCCCGGTCCTGTTCCGGCGGTCAGGCCTCTTCCTTGGCCCGTGGTTGTTGCTGCTCCGGACGCTGTGCCAGGGTCGTCACCAGAGTCCGTGGTTGCAGAGCAACTACCTGTCTCCGATCTGGCAGTTTGCCCAGACACACGGGCAGAACTGCTCGTTTTGCCGTCGCCAGAAACGTGTACACCTCTGGAGTCTTCGGGAGCGAGTACGCCATCTATGCCTCCACTTGAGGATTCAGTGGAAGAACTCACGACCGAGTTCCACACACCACCCACGATCTCCGAGCCATCTACAGCTCCTCTACCACCAGCGAGGCAAGGTCGGCCAATACGCCAGAGAAGACTTCCGTTGAAGTTCAAAGACTATATTCTTGCACTTGGCGATGATAGTTTTCAGTCAGATTCGGAGTACAGTGACTAGGACTTTTGTAGTTATGTTTTCGTAAAAGGTCATTTTGGTATAAACTTTGGGTAGATATAGAACATTAAAAGCATATCACTGTTATAGCAAAACCTTGGCCAAGGTAAAAATGTCCATGACAAACACAATATTCTAAACAATAACCAAACTAACAAACTAACAGTCAACACTACAATGTGTCATGGACATTAAAAACGAAATAGAAATACAAATCATAGTAATACAAATGTACTCAAATAGGTATTGTTCGACGTTTCATTTTCCTCCCAGGAGGAGGAGAGATGAGAGTGCTCTAAGTTGAAATATGACTCTTGGAATGAAATTTTGATCGTCACGTGACTAGTATGATGCAACCTGAACTTTCAGTGAAAACCCGTTTTGTTCGGATGACTTGTTTAGGATTTTGTTGAACTTTCCGTGTCGTGCACACAAAGAACGTCTATGAACAATCTTTTGCGAATTTCCCACGAACAATTTCAAAACCAATATTTCCAGTGAAATAACGCAATTTTCGGGTGGTGAAGTGTTTTGATTTTCGTTATTTTTTCACGTAACGAATGTATAGCGTAAGTCTTCCTCCCACAATTGTCTTATTTCTTTTAAGGGAGGGAGAATGTAGTATTTTGATTTGCACGAGATGGCACTACTTGACATTTCCTTTTTAAAGTAGCCATCTCGTGCATTCATGCAAAAAAAATAAAAGGGACAGCACGCGACGGCATGAGCCGCGCGTGATCTGCGGCCTCATCGGCCAGTGTTCGCCCCGCTCCTGAATCCGTTGGTTGTCCTTTCTTCTCGCTCCGGCGACCGTCCAGGTCCGCTCGGGGCATGTAGTTTCCCGGCTACGTCGAACGTGAGTCACCGGCGCTTGCGTCCAATGTAGCCAGGCTTTAGAGCACCGCCGCGTCGGCGCAGAATATAACAGAAAATTTTCCCGCTAAATTTAGCGGGGAAGTTTACCCATCATGCACCGCCCGGTTACGCCGACGGCGACGGCGACGGCGACGCCGCTCAAGCCGGAAACGGGCGCCTAAGAGCTGCGCTCTAAAATTGACGTCAGGTGACCTATACGCCAATTCAGGTTCCCCGCTAAATTTAGTGGGGGAGGGGAGGGTATGGAGGGAGCATGAGGAGGGAAATGAGGAGGAGGGGAAGAGGAGGAGAAAGGAAAAGCATAGGAGGACGGGAAGAGGAGAGGATACGTGTGGAGGGAGAGAGCATACCCTCCCCTCCGTGCCCCTCCCCCTCCTCCTCCTCAAGAGCTGCGCTCTAGTTTCGCACTAGGGATTTTTAAACGTCTATCATTTTTCTATATTTTTCTTTATTTTTATTAGCAGATACAAAAAAAAAAATTATAGGAGGACACTTAAGACTAGGGGTGTCGCGAACTTTGTCGAACCAGATTTTTAGGACGAACTTTCGGGGTTCGACTGGGTCGAACCGGCTGTCGACGAACCTTCGACCTTTTCACCCGATTCGACAGGTTCGACTTTGTGGACAGTGTGGCCAGACCTTGATACAAGCATGTCTAGGTTTAAAATTTTTTTAAATGTGAAGTTTTTTTTATTTTGTAGACAGTTGCAATTAAAAGAAACTAATTCTAATCACTAATACCTTAATTGTTTGTACTGTATTAACTGAAATAACCAATCAGCGCTGCCCTTTATTCATCCCTTAGCCATCACCATCCAATCCGGAAGCCAACTGGCTAGCCTGTCGCGCATGCGCACACGAGTCGAACCTCAACACTAGGTTCGTCGAATTTTCCACTAAAAGTTCGAAAAAAGTCGAACCTGGTCGAACTCGAACCTCGGCCGGTTCGCGACACCCCTACTTAAGACTGCTTACATGTAGGAATGCGAAAGCATTCGTCTGCGTAGAGTACTTCTGCAAGCCGCGCGCCTCGCTATCCTCTGCAGAGGCCGGCCGAGCAGCCTATGCGGATGCTGTCCGGCCGGGCTCTGGGTAGCGGCGGGTGTGCGCTGCTGCGGCGGCGCGGGAACAGTGCCAGGGGTGTGGGGCGGCGTTCCTTGGAACTATCCGTCGCGCGGGCCGCGTAGCAGCCATTTTAAAGGGATTGTCCGGTCGAAACCGGAAGTACTTAAGTTTTTGCGCTCGTTACGTCGAGGGAGCCTTCATGTAGACAAACGTCATTTTTATTTTGATATATGATCTCCCGTTAGTAATTAAACCTTTCATGAGCGTATGTACGAAACTGCACCCCAAATTTCGCCAGTGTCAATGGCTGACATCCGTAGCTGCTGCGTGACGTCACAAAACGCAAAGGTTTGTCGGATGGTCGGGATAACAAGCGTTGGTCGATGGATGTCTCGTATTTTGTTTCGAATTATATAGTCTCCTAGGCTGTACCCTACTGAAATACGGTTCTTTTAATGCAGTTCCCAAGCGTGTGCAAGAAAAGTCACGCCTTTTAGCAGGATATTACTCGAGAACAGCCATAAGTTTCGAGCAAACGTATGCCGTTTCGCGCAAACACAACTGCGACGGCCACCGATCGAACTAGGAGCGCTTGCAAAGCAAAGGATGCAGATTTCGCCCCTGAAGCGGCAACTAGGTACACGAAGCGGCATCTGGGTACACATTTCGGCGGATCCACTGGATCGGTGATGAGGCTGCGGGTCGTTTCCTCAGAGACGATAACCGCGGGTCGAAGGCAAACGGCGAATCGTTCAAATGCTCACTTGACTTGGACGAGCTTGGTGAATCGTAGCCACGCTCTATTTTCACATGCGGGTCAAACAGAGTTTGGCTGCACGCGTGCTAAATACAACTTCTGGTGTCGTTTCCAGGTGGTCTAGCTGTTGGTTTCGGTTTCGCTGCATAATCAAAGTGATTGATCTCGATTTGGGCGAGTGGATGGACGTAGTTTAATACCGTTGGCACAGCATCACACCTCAGCTTACGAGCCTTCTGTCCGCTTAGAGCTCAGCTCGTAGCTCTCTTCTGTGAGATGATTGGTGCATAAGTGGGATCTCGATCTTGACGGGAACCCAGTCCCTACGCACGGCGATGATCCATTTTGCTCGTCACTGCACGTCTCGCGGAAAAGTGTGGAACGTCATGTCTTGGCTCGCATGTGCTGCCCGGTGGTTGTGGCACCCAACCGCGCAACAAAAATCTCACCCAACTACGAAACAGGTCGAGCAGAACAACAAAAACGAAGCACGCTGAGGCAGACAAAAATGCTCGCTTTGTGTTTTGTGACGTCAGAGCTTCAATGTTGCCACCGATAGCAGCGTTTACGCTAGAGTCCGATTGGAGCAGTATAAATTCAATTACTCATGCAGAGGGGCATTTAAAATTCAGATATTGCACGTACGATCGGTCTCGAAGCAATATCAATGATATTCAATTGTTTTCTCGAATACAAAATCTGACCGGACAATCCCTTTAAGAGCCGTTACGGCGCAGAGGGAATTTCTCTGCCGTTTTTCGCGGTTTACGGACAACACCGGCTCCGCTCCATGGGACAGTTAATGCTTTCGCCTTAAAAAATATGATAAGACCCCAGGAATCAACCAGACATTTTTTCTGTTTCTGGGGAACGTTCTCTACAGCCTACACGGGTGTTCTCGAGCACTATTCGGGAGTAGAATAAATGTTATACACAAACCAATGAACGGAGTACATTAAAACTTTTCACAGCGGTGTCATTAGGTCGTGCATTTATCATACTTACATTTTATGAGGAGTTTCAGGGAAAAAAACTTTAAACCTAAAAACAACCTTTTTTTTTTCAATGCACAGGGAAGAAAACGGCAAAAACAGTCTGCTTGACGCTGGTGTACTCATAGATGGAATCACACACAGTCGGATCTGCTGGATCTGCTTTCGGGTATCCATCTCAAAAATTTCAAGTGTTTTATTTATGTTGCGCCATCTGTGAGTAGCAGCGTCAACCACACGGGTTTTGCCGTTTTCATCCCTGGGCATAATAAAAATATATATATATATATATATTTTTAATGTTCACTTTACTTTTTCTTGAAGTTGTACTCATAAAACGTAAGTGTGATAATTTGACCCCATAAAGACACCTTTGCGAGAAAAAAAAACAAAAAAAACTATCAGCCTTTTTACTTTGGTGAAGAAGGAAGACCAGCGAAGCTGTACTATGGTGGGAATGAAGTAATGGCCGGCCGCAAGTCGGCAAGCCAGAGTGGAAACATCTTGGGTGAAACCAGCTGAACAAAGGAAGGAAGATGACAGGAGAAAAGAATGGCGAACCGACCGCTGGACTACCAACTGTTTTTTATTAAATCTTCCTCTTCTTCTATTAATTTATATCCAATCCTCCTTTTTCTTTTTCTTTCCCATTGCTCTTATTTGTGCTCTTATTTTTCTTATTTTTCCTCCTGATTTTTATCAATTACCCACGAAGAGTGCCGTGTAGAAAGAGTTTTTCTTTGGCTTGCAAGGTAATTGAAGGGATGCTCACGCACTTGTCGTCTTCTTCGTCGATAGCGAGGGCCTCTAAAACCTCCCTTGCAACCCGGTTTTTATGGTGTCCCATTATGTGAAGATGGTCGAGCTCTGCTGTACACAGGCATGTCCGACAATGGGCAGCTAAATGTCCTGGTCCCGCAAGGTTCCTAAGGTTTGCTGCATGTTCACGTGCTCGGTCGTTAATACATCGACCGGTCTGTCCGATGATAGCAAGATGTAGCAAAGAAAAACTCTTTCTACACGGCACTCTTCGTGGGTAATTGATAAAAATCAGGAGGAAAAATAAGAAAAATAAGAGCACAAATAAGAGCAATGGAAAGAAAAAGAAAAGGAGGATTGGATATAAATTAATAGAAGAAGAGGAAGATTTAATAAAAAAACAGTTGGTAGTCCAGCGGTCGGTTCGCCATTCTTTTCTCCTGTCATCTTCCTTCCTTTGTTCAGCTGGTTTCACCCAAGATGTATCAAAACCAACTAGCTCAGCTTTTCCCCTCAGAGTGGAAAGGCTGGAAAGGTTGCGCCATCTGTAAGCGACGGCGACAACCAGACAACCGGAAAGCCGGTTGTCGGGTTGCCGTCGTCGCTCGTAGATGGGGGTAGCTGTCCAGAGTTTTGTGTCATCATTTGTTTGCTGATGGACACGATACTGGGAAAACTAGTCCTTCACTGCTCCGCTGTAAAATTTCATTGCACTCAGTTCATTGGTGAATTTATACGAAGCTTTTACGCCTTAAAAGCGCTCGAAAACACTCGGTACGAAGCGCATACGATCCGCATAAAACACATAAAGACGCGGCAGAAATTATAGCATTGAAGCGGGTCTTCGACATATTCGCTATTGTCACAGTCCTTGCAGGTGCCTCGTGTGAAGCAGAGAATATCGGAAGAGGATTCGACAATTTCCGGCACTCACGGCACAGTGTTTGCGACCTCCACTTGACAGGGACGCCTTGGGCTGCGCACTCGTGGGCGTAGGCCGCAATGTTGGTGCACAAGCACTCGCAGTCTCCGCCGGAGTCACACCCACAGACGTCTTGCACGCATCTGACAAACAATAAAGAGATCTCGCACTCGTGTGACGGGCGAACGTCGGTGATCGTCGCAATGGTGTGACAGAAGCAAATGGTTTCAAAAAGTTAAACGAGCGCAAAGAGATTGAAGGCCTCTTCACAGACGCTTCCGAGCCCCATTTAAACGTCCTCGGATGCATCACGGTGCCATCTCAGCGATTTATACGCGCACTGAAGTTCCTAGATGAGAACTTCCTACAAGTAGCGACACTTTTTGAAGCGCCGGCTGCGTGACAGTGCAGGTTTTAGGAAGCGAATGGTGGCGCACAGCAGAGGACTGGACTGAATGACGCCATTTTGTTCCAGCGGAGTGTGCTACTTCGTCATTTGTATTGGTTGTCGTTACTTGTAAAAAGAAGAGTCAAGGGTCTTTACACAGCACTGTCTTTATACTATCAAGGTCAGCGCTCTATCTTCGCTCCGTTGCATGTGACACCGCCTTTTCTAGAGTATTCACACAACGCAGTGCTTACTCAGCTGCGCATATCCTGGTCGTAGTCACTACTAATGTTTAATCACTGGCTTGTTTTTTGGCGTTCTTATTGGCTCTTAACACAATCTCATTAGCTGCGGAGAGATGATGAGGTACGGGGAACAAGCCACGTCCTTTGTTTCTTAAGTTGTGCGTGATGAGCGTTCTTTGTGGCACGTTTTGACTAAACAGAGAGAAGTGAGGCTACCATAATTACAGTCTATAACTTAAACCAAAACGCTCAAAGATTCCGAGTTACCTTTCGTAATAGGGTTCGAGGCTGACTTGCGAGTGGCAAGGCTCGAAAAGCGGGGACTTGAGCACTTCGCACTTCTGCACGGCCCACGTCTTTCTGTGGGGCTTCTGCTCGCACACATCCTCGGGCTCCTTGGTGGCCGGACACGTCTCTCGAAGTTTCCAGCTGTCCCCGAAGACGCGGGCGTCGCCCTCGGTCATCCCGCCGGACGGAGTCTGGAAGTCGTCCATCTGATTGCCGTCGAAGTTGCCGCACAGTCCTTTCACCTGCCAAAACAAGGAAGCCATGGGAACGTGCACTTTGCCAGGTAGCGTCACAAAGATCAACCCGCTTCGAGTCGCCGAACGGGCCTCTAGAACAGTAGAACTGAAAAAATCACCTAGCACTCGCTGTACGCACTAGACGAGACATGTTAGCTCATCAACTGCTGACATCCTTTTAGCCTGGACCGCGGACATGCTTGTGTCTTATTCGTGTCTATACAAATGAAAATCGCTTGGCTCACATTTTCTGTCAGGTGCAATGAACGTGTGATAGCGCTACTACGCAGTTCCTACGCTCCGACGCAGCTAAAGGGGAGGTGGAGATAAAAGTGTTAGCTCACGCCTTAACCCCTCCCCCTTCCCCCCACACACACTCTGCGCGGTGCAACGTCATTGGTCGAGCGTGCTATGACGTCAAACCAACAGCTGCGCTCCGTTGCTGACACTCTCTCCTAAGGCCTCGTGCTGGGATGTGACCAACACCCCCACGACCAAACAAGGTCAGTGCAGGGTTCTCGTGTAAAGATATATTTTTCAAACGCTCGTGTTTGTGTCATTTTAGTATACCTAAACGAGAAATTCTCGCTTGAGTATCGGTGTCGCCACTCACCCTTCCCTTCCAAGCTGGTTGGAGGATGATCGAGAGACGTGTGGCTTTGTCCCACTGTATGACGAGGCCCATGTTGGTGAAGACCGTCGCCTGAAGCGTAGTCTCGCGGACAATGTGACCAGCGCCGAACCTGACAGCCGGAAGTGGCTTGACGCCTCCGAGGGTCATGACTTCCTCGCCTCCTGAGACGCGCAAGGGTGTGACAGAGTTCGACAAGGTCGAAATAAACTCGAAATAGATATCATTGTTTTTGCCCGAATTACTGAAACGTTGCGAGCCTCATAATCACTGACAGGACTAGGTTGCAGTATTGACTGCGTTGTAGTATTCGGCATCTTGAAACGTCATGCTGAATGTCGAAGCGCGAATTATTTTTTTAGCCTTAACATATTGTTAGTCTTGTCATTGACTGAGCTTCCTTTCCAGACAGTTCTTTTTACTGACCAATCTGACAAGACCGTCATACAGGGAAGAAACGCGCCTCATGCCTCATGCAATGTCTAAAGACTTTATTTTGTATGTTGTATCAGCAGCAGTCTTGGGTAAGTTACTTTTAAAAAGTAATTCGTTACAGTTACAGTTACTTTCATAAAAAAGTAGCGAAGTTACCGTTACAGTTACCGCAGCAAAAGAGTAACTCGTTACAGTTACAGTTACTTTTAAAAAGTAACGACGTTACTTTTCAGTTACTTTTCTATAACACCACAAAATTTAGAAAAAAAAACTAGAAAGCGCCCCTCACCAAGTTTTATTTCATAAAACTAAAAAAATACACTTTTTACTTCATATTGTAACTTAGCAGCAATTGGTTCTTAAAATTAGTGTCTGAAAGTTTTTCTCGTTTGAAGGCGAACACGTCCCTGCCCTTGCTGAAAAGACCCCGCAGAACCAGAGCAACGAGCGAACCTCGCGCAAACAGCAGTAAATTTGGTTTCCACTGCTGACACCACGCCGGAGCCGTGGCGCAAGTCAAAATTCGAAACATGCGCAGTGCGGAGTAGTGGCGCTAATCAAAATACGAAAAATTCGCAGTGCCCTCCGTGAGTATTGTTGTTTCACGGTTGATTCACCCAATTAAAAAGCGTTTGCGCAGAAAAAAAGAACAACAGCAACATAGATAGTGCTTCAAGATACTAAGATGTAAGCGTTCAGTCACAAAGTACAAGCGCATGCGTAAAGATAACTAGATTTTTTTTTCATCACATCTACACGTGGCTATATTCGGGTCGTGACTCGCGAGAAAGAACGTATTCGCAAGTGTGTGCAAGGCCAACTAGACACTCGAAATGTCGGAAAAGACAATTTGGAAAGTGCAAGGAATAGCTATGGATTGCACTCGTTCAATAATATATTATTAATAAAAAAATGGAAAGTAACGACAAAAGTAACGTCGTTACTTTCACCGTTACTTGAGAAAGAGTAATAAAACTACAGTTACAAGTTACATTTTTAAAAAAGTAACTCGTTACAGTTACAAGTTACCAAAAAAGTAACGAAGTTACAGTAACGCGTTACTAGTAACGCGTTACTACCAAGACTGATCAGCAGTGTGATCCGCGGCCTTAAGAGTGCACAACACGAACATTTGTCGCTTGCCAACTCACGGAGCACGATCCTGGTGGTCCTCTTGCAGATGGTGTCTCCCGTGGCACAGGGCACTCCTTGGAAGGACACCTCGAAGTGGGTGTCCTTGTCCAGTCTTCCTTTGGCCAGCATGAACTCGCAGTCTCCGCGGAAGTCGAAGATGCGTCCGTCGAAAGTGCTGAAGTGGGACTCTCCCCAGACGGTGCACACGCCAGGACACTGGCCCTTTTCGCACTCCCAGCGACCTCCGCTGCACGTGCTGCACGCGAGTGCATAAAAACCGGGCAATGGCGAGGAACGGCCAAAAAGGAAGGCGAGGGCAGGAAGAAAAACGGCTCGATGGAATTATCGTGATCAGATAAATAACAAATATTTAAAACTCCCAGACAAAGAAAAAAAAAGAACACGCAATTGGGGTCGTTGACACGATGAGAGAGGCAGAGAGGTGTTTCAGTTGCCACGCCTAAAGCGCGAGCTTCCTGCCATCGATAATGCTTCGGCACCTGCTGAGACTTAAGGCCGGTTCAGACACTTGCGTTTGAGTGCGTTTGACTGCGTTGCGGCGAGAACCGAAAGCGAGTCACCGGCACATCTGTGCTTCGTATGAAGCGTGGAATCCAATTCAGCGAATCTTCTTGGCACGCGATATAAGAAGCAGGGATTTCACTGGTGTCTCACTGCCGCAACGCAGTCAAACGCAGTCAAACGCAACTGTGTGAACCGGGGCTTTATACGTCCACGCGTAGCCAAAGCATATAGGAAGGACATGAACGCGTGCTGAAGTCCGGGCACCCGAGAGAGACGCCCGGGCCGTTTTCATTATGTCGGGGACTACAAAGGCCGGTTCGCAGATGCAGTAAAGTGCTGATGTAGCTCTATTCACGTGCCGTCAGCTACTCATCGTCGTCTGCCATGAGCAACAGTTTCGACGGTGCGATACAAAGCTGGTGAACGCTCCGGTCAGCACGCGCTTAGCGCGAGGTCAGCGCTATGCTTGTAGCGCTCCGCTGCATCTGTGAACAGGCCTTTATACAAAACAAGGTTCCGAGATTTTTGTATTGTGATCAGTCCGTTTCTTTTTTCTTCCCTTAGTCACAGGAAATCGGACACGAGAGAAATACTCGTGACATGAGAATTGGATGAGCCTCTTCTTACTATGAAATTCAAATTTTTTTGTTCAGGAACTAATAGCGTGTATGGTCAACCTAGTTGGTTGTTTCCAAACGGATCCTACATCAATATCAATACTACATTTTCTGTCTGCCTTCGCCAAGTCGAAGCTGGTTTAGTTTTCACTAAGTCTGTTCTAACAAACCCACGCGTGTCCTTGTTAGCCTATTTGACAACCGACTTTAGAGAACATGCGGTAAGTGGGATCTATGGCCTCTGTAGGGTTGCAACCTTGGCGGTGCCTTTCGCGTCCAACATTGCCACTGTATACGTGTACAAACTACATTTAAGTTGTTCTGAAAACAACCATATACTGTTTTGATAGGTCAATTTAGCTCAGGTAATTGGTCATATCACAGTGCTAAAATACCCGTGTCCGCAGCTAAGGTGCGGTTTTCACTATGTGAAACTTTTACGGCGAAAGTATTCACTGCAGACAATACCTGCCATCAAAATGCATACATACATCTGCGTTCGTGCGACTTTTTCGACATATCTCTTTCACCTCTTCACTTTCTAAGATAACGATACGGTTCCTGACGGTAAGGGATGACGTTCTCACCATTTGTTGCAGTCCCTCCGTATCTCGGTGCCAACCTGGTAGGTTTTCCCTCCGTGCTTGCACCCGCACTGGCTCTCAGGAATGCAGCTGTTTGTAGCTTTCTCCAGCACGAATCCGCTCTTGCAACTGGGGAAAATGGTATATTCACCTATCAGGCTAAAACACTCTTATGCCAATAGAGGTAATACGGTAATACATCAATGACCTAAAGTTGCAAATCAATCATAAAAATTACAATATCAAATTAAAAAGTCAACAAATGCAAATCGCCATCTGTGGGTCACGAACCAGCGACTTCTCGTCCGTGTCCCACCGCAGACGTTTTTTCTTCCAGAAGTTCCCGAGTGAGTTTGATAATTATTCGATTTAATCTCTATAGACGCTTTGCAGCAGCAGTGCAAGGGCGCCGCCATAACCGACCTTCAGTTTTTGTTTCCTCTTATTCCGTTCGCTTCACTTTATCATTTCCACAGGAGGAAAGGTTATTGCCACTTTAGATTTTACGGTGTCCTTCTCCCCTGCATTGGCCTTTGTGGAGGCTCGTCAACGCCCGCTTCAGTGGCTCGGTATCTCGGTAAGACAAGAGAAGGTCGGCTATGGCGGCTGTAATCTGGCGCGTGTGTAAAGCGTCTATAACATTATTGGCTCGTGCTGTTCGCGGAAATATCCAACACACCTCGTTAGCAAACTTCGGGCGATGGTTGGATTCATTTGGACAGCAACGTTCAGAGTCAGCAAAGTGTACGCGTCGTCCTTACCGACATCCAGGTGTGCAGCTCACGGTGTCGCAGGTCGTCTCGGCGTTGATGTTGTCGCAGGTGCGTGGGCATCCGTCCAGACAGCTCTTGTACTCCGCGTTTTCGTCGTGCGGGCAGCGTTCCGACGAAGTCCCGTCCACGTCGAACGTTGGAGGCGCCGAGTCGTGGTCGCCGTCCTCGTCGGAACACTCCCACTCTCCGTTGTCACACTCGCTGCAACCAAAAGCGAAGCGGTGCTCCTGAGCTTGCAACAATGTCATTTTTACGATAGCCGACTATGCATCGTTTTCACGTGAACTTTCTCATCATTATTCATGAATGCTCTCTCGGTGTGTTTCGCGGATTGTTCTGTGCAAATGCCTCGCTTTCCGTATATGTCGCAGTGGTATAGTGGAACCTATAGGCAGTTTTTAACAAAAAAAATGCACGATGATGTTAAACCCAAGCTGTTTCATACCTATCCTGCTCTACCTGCTGGCACTGTTACTTTTTTATATTAATTTCCCGCGTTATTGAATCATCATTGCCACCCCTACGAAATCTGCACTAGGAGATGTAGTTTCATAAAATAAAATGAATAAATAAACAAAAACTTGTTTCTATTGGGAGACACTTTTCGGCGTGCATCCGTTGCGCGTTGTACGGAACGCATAGAGAGATGACATTTTCGGAATTAGAGTTACGTAGAGAGTGGTAAGCGAAATAAATGAAATATTCATAAGGTCATTTCATTCCTGTCTTGACGGATAGGCTCTAAAATATGCCTGCTCGTCTACCTTCACGCGAAGCAGGCACAAAACATATTGCTGCAATTTACGCATGAACACTGAGCATGACGCTTTGTATTCTCGATATCTCTCCGCAGTTCGCGTTTTCGAGTCAATCACTCTTCTATGCATCCATCACCGTGATGTATCCTAGCGCGGAACATAACAAAAAAAATTAATTATTTATCATTTTGTTTTCGGGTGTCCTTGAGGTGCAATAATAATGCTAATAATAATATTTAATAATCAATCATTATTTTATTTGGTGCCCAGGAACAACCATATGGTCTTGGTGCTGGCACACCAACATATTTAAACACTTACTAAAATGAAACATAGATTCAAGCACTTACTAAAATGAAACATAAACTAAGATGAAACAGGTGTCGACCACCTGTTTCATCGATAATAAAGCGTCGACCTTCGGGTGTAGTTCGTGAAGGGAATCAACGGTGTCCTTCCACGCAAGCAGAAGGTCAAGTTTTTTGTTCACCGTCGATAGCTCTGCCAAAAGGCAATGGGATCCACTTGAGACGACAAAGTAAGATCGCCTTCAAGGTTTGATTTAGACAATCCTCCCCTGCATCCGGGACAGCGCCATTTCTCATGTTTGGTGGCACACATCCCTTTGAACGTGCCTTCCGAGACACCGGAACATTTCTTTCCTAAATGGTAGGCCAGCGCGCAGTCCGCACATTTCATAAAGCGAGCGTGTTTTGCCACCGAATCGGAGCATCAAGCACAAATCTCAAGCCCTGCCATGGTGTTTACTTTACGACGAAGAGGTTGATGCCAGAAGCGGAAAAAAGAATCAACCTAGAAGCAAGCAAGAAAGACACTTCCAGGCTCACCCTCAAAATCAAAATTATATTATTGTGCTGCAAGTGACCACCAACGAAGATCAGTCGGCTCTATAGGAAGTATTCACTGGCGGCCATAGATGTGTGCGCTACTGCTGAGCGCGTGCTGATGGCTAGCTTCGCAGGTTCTTTTGCAACGTGCATTCCACACCGTCAAAATGGCTGGTCTTAGCAGCCTATTAATGGGGGCTCGTTTTGAGCATGCGCTCTAGACAGCACCCACAAATATGGCGCCCAGTGGATACTCCTTATACTCTGTTTCACCTTATGATGTACCGCAGGAAAGGCTACAAGCGCGAGCTCCTTGCTCTGGGGCACATCTCGGCGGCACAAGCTCTTGAAGAGCAGCTGCCAACGCTACGAGCTCGCGCTTCTAGCCTTCGCTGCGGTGACAACATAAGGTGAAACGAAGTATAGCGTGGGCTTGATGAAAAAAAAGATTGAGGTTGCTGCCAGCGAGAAGAGATTGCCGATTCTTGTGCACGTGATGCCGCACAATGTAGTACAGTTCGACTCAATCCGACGAATGCTGGGGTTGGGGAAAGTTCGCCGAGCTCGGACGATCCGAAAGTCGATGGAAGCTTCATTTAAAATTAAGCAGGCGAGATATTCAAAATGGAGCCCGGGCTTGGTCCGGTGGCCTGCCAGTTGATTGCCACTTTCATGCTGTTTCGAAAGGTGCTCACTGTAGCCCTCTTGCACTAGGTCAGATGGTTTGCGCAGATAAAAGAGAAACGTCTTTCAGCTCACCGCGAAAAATGTTGCGCTAGATGAGCTGGCGCTGCGCGACTGAAGCGAAAGCGAAAACCGAGAATTTAGATGCTGCGGAAGCCTGCCCGGGAATTAGAGCCAGTAAAAATGCTGGTGACCTGATTTGGATTGAGGACCGTTCCCGTCAAGTTCCCTGGGCTTTTTCTTGAATCTCGGACTGGCTGATGGCTGTAGACGGGCATTAAATAATTCGGTTTCTGCTTAAAATATCGAAAAGACCGACCGCTCTCGCGGATGATGATGATGATGATGAGGATTATGCTGGTGTTGGTGGTAGTGGTGGTGGTGGTGGTGGTGATTGTTAATATTATTATTATTATTACACCTCAAGGACACACTCGTGAAAATGAATTGATAAATAATTCATATTTTTGTTTTGTTACGTGCCGTGCTATGATACATTACGGTGATGAATGCGTAGAATAATGAGTGACTCGAAAACACGAACTGCGGAGAGACGATGAGAGTACAAAACGTCATGCTCAGTATTCGTGCGTAAATTGCAGCAATATGTTTTGTGCATGCTTCGCGTAATAGGTCGAGCAGGCATATTTTAGAGCGTATTCGTCAAAGACAGGAATGAAATTATTCCAGTCTTTCGTTTGTTTTCATCCCTCTATGTAATTCACTAAAAAAGTAAAGTATGTGCGTCTACTTCACGCACAACACTCGGAGAGACAATCACCGCAACTTACGGAGGCATCTCCGCGAATTACGATGCCGAAACATATGTTTACACCAAAAGACGAAGTCTGAGTTGTGGCATTAAGCAATGCAAGCCTGACGTTTTGCATTGCTTAATGCCACAACTCAGACTGCATGTTTTGATCTAAACATATGTTTCGGCATCGTCATTCGCTGAGCTGCCTCCGTAAGTTGCGGTGATTGGTTCTCCGAGTGTTGTGCGTGAAAGTAGACGCACAGACCTTTTTTAGTGTGTTTGTCATCATACCCTCTTCCTATTATTCGTAGTCTGCTTGTGGAATGGAGTACGTTGAGGCTCTAGACTGTTTATTTACTGGAACAAGGTGAGACCTCAAAGAGTGGTTTTCTGGTCCACCGATTTGAAGAAAACAACTGTGGTCCCAACCGTGGCTGCTGGCTCATTGATTTGAAGGCCCCAACTGTGGTCCCGATCATCATATTACCCACCTTTGAAGTCCAACGACTACCTGCAGCCTGGCTCAACACTAGCTTTGAATCCTTCAGCGGCCGTCCATTCCTTGCTGGTTACTCGACAACCAACGCACTGTGAATAGATTCGCTAATCCCGGTGACCTTCCCAAGCTGTCGCCGATACATTGCTTAACTTTGTGTGGCTTGCTTTGTGATTTCGTTTCTTTTGATTGTCCTTTTGATATCCTTTCAATTTGCAAACGTGTCCCTTGTTTGCGATACTTGCTCAAAAGTCATATTGCCTGACGTCACAGGAACTGCTCAACCTGCGGGCCGTGACTACCATTTTGGAAAATCATTCTCCGGCATTGTCGAGTTAACGTTTAACGCTATACGACATCTGAGAAAAAAATAAGAAAATGAAGATGCAAAGTTTGCCGATCTAAGGAAATCATTCTGATCTAGAAGGCACTGGCGTCAGCTCTTACTTTATTTTGACAGCCGATTCCACCATCTTCGGGGCGCAGATCGTTGGAATCAATCAAAGCTAGACGTTTTACTTTCTTCACTTAAGACTTGCGTCGATTCACTGCTGGAGCTTCCCGGCAAAGTAAATGAGCTTTGGCTTCTGAAGCCTTTTATAGATCTCACGAAGGCTTCTGTTGAAAAGATGCCAACCTCGAATGCTTTCTTAGGGCAGAAGTATAAGAGCCTTTTCGCCACGGCGTCTGCCCATAAAACGCGCATCAACGATCAGCGTGCGGGGGTAGGAGCCTTGAAATACACGGTTTCCGAACAGGCTGATACAATCCAAAACTTCCAATATGTGATGAATGAAACAGACCAGCGTAGTCGCCTCCAAAACATGTAAATTCATGGATTGAAAGCCCAGCCTGGCGAGGCTCTTGCTCCTGTCTTAGTGAGGCTGAAGCTGGAGGACAAGCTCGGAATCATGGGACATGCATACCCCATCTGATGTCGTATCGGTTTACAGATTATCAGGCAAGCAAGCCACACCTAGGGTGCCTCAATGTCCTTCTACTTAGGATGATGCCACCCCTTGCAGTAGCCGATGCCGACAACACGCGCTCACGGGTAAAATAGAAATAAATCGACGAAAACAAAATGTCGCCATAGCACAGTCAGCGCCACAAACGCGTGCCGGGACACGCTCTTTCACGCGCTTCTGAACAAAAGAGAAAAGTAAAAGTGTGGGACAAAATGGCCAGATGTCTCCACCCTAAGCAAAGCGCGCATAAAGGCACCCTAGCCACACCTATTCTGGTCAAGTTTTGTATCCATCGCCGCTAAAGACCGGTGGGTTCAAGCGCGTGGCAAACTTAAGTCATTGTCTTGTGATAGCCCACCCGAAATACTATATTTCAACGACAACCTAACCCAGACAAACAGGGAACTTTTCTTGCTGGCTCGCTCTCGTGGAAGGAAGAATGATTACACATTTGTTTGGATGAAGAACGTGCGAATCTACGCTACTCTGTACCAATCTAAAATTTTGTACCATTGCCCCCTACTATCTTTTCACCATGTAATGCTGCCTGTAAGGGCCATTTTAGGAGAACAGTAACGTAAATAAATCAAGATAGACTAAATAAGATAGCAAAGGAACAACGCAGCCCTTTAGTACAGATTCTGCAACGAAGTTACCTGGAACTAACTGCGTAATGATAATGGCTACTTTTTTACAGTACGCCAATTTTCTCTCGCTGAACGACTCGTTTTCCACTTCTTTTGACTCACAGTTTTACACGTCAACATTCGCAGTATATGAAAATACTTGGACGATTTTAAGGAAATCGTTGATAAAATACGTGACCAAAGTGATGCTTTTGTTTTGACAGAAATAAATGCCACTGCGGATCGTTTGTCACTATTTAACCTATTAGGATTTCAGAGTTTTTTCTTACAAGAATGGACAGTTGGGCTAGTTGGTATTCGTTCATGATGAAAAACAGCGTGAAAAACACAAGGACACAGAAGAGAGAATTACACACAGAACAAGGCGCTGACTATCAACTTTCTTGTTTTGCCTTGCAAGCGCGTTTTTCAAAATAAGAGAAAGTTGATAGTCAGCGCCTTGTCCTGTGTGTAATCTCTCCTCTGTGTTCTTGTGTTTTTCGCGCTGTTTTTCATCGTGAGTTTTTCTACGCTCGTCAAAATACTCGTGGAGGCGGAATTAGCGTATTTATAAAAGACTCGTGGACCACTGCCCAAATCAGTCTAATCTTTAAATACTCGGAAAGTCTCTACTGCTTGCCACTCAGTTTGCTTGCTAGCACTCTGCAGACCTCCCTCGTCAAACCGTGCCAACCTCTTAGAAGAGCTGACAGAAATCTTAGGAGGACTATCTAATGAAGCACATCTATTATTGGTAGAGGATATTAATATCGGCACCCTCAGAAGCTTCAAACACTTCAAGATCATCTGTTTGCGATTATTTATTTTACTTCCAGAGAATGGAATAATGCCTACTATTCTAAGTTCAACGAGGGAACAAGTGTTCAATGGCAATCTTGTTTCTTCGTGCCTTGACCATGTCACTGTAAGAGTTTCAGATGCTTCCATTCACTCCGCTGTAATTTCACAAAAGCTCGCTGATCATTATTTTGTCGCTTGTAAGTGTGTTTTTATTTCTAAGTCAGTTCAAGATTTCGAGGATAGGTTTCGTCTAGAAACGCTCGACTTTGATACATTTGGTGGTCAGCTCATTAAAAAATATGACTGGGAAAAAAATATTTTTCCAATAAACAGCGTAAACATGTACTCTATGTTCATTGATGTAATTGAAATTTTCATTGAGCTATCAAAAACAGTTGTTTATGTCAAGAATCGTAAACCCAGATTGTCCTAGCTTACTTCAGATATCCTCAAAGCAATAAATCGCAACGAGAAATTGTGCAAAACGATTCGGCGCTCCCCCAATAATTTTTGAAATTGAATGTAAGACACAAAGAAATCCGGTCAATGCCCTTATTTGATCAGCGAAGAGAATAGCGCAAAAGTAAACTCACTCACACTGAAAATACAGACACCCCAAAAAAGGTCACTCACGTCGCGCTAGTGTCCTAGTTCTGGTGTGCGTGTATTTTCAGTGTGAGTTTACTTTTGTGCTATTTCCTACATTATGAATACCCAACTTGCCCAGGCATCTCATTCTAAGAAGCGAAGAGAAATCATTATGCTAAAAAAATCGCTGACGCTCGTTCAGACATTAGGAAAGCATGGTCTGTCGTGAATAAGCTTCGTGGCTATGCACAAAAAAAAGTTACTGAGACAATACCGAAACTTCTGAGGACACCTAAGCACTTCTTATGAGTTGTGAATGCGAAAGCATCCCTGGCTCGCTGGTGACTGCTGCGCCGCGCTGGGTGAGGCAGCGGCGGGCGTGCGAAGCTCGGCGCGGCGCGTGCTGAAATCACGTGTCCGCTCATCATCATCGTCGCCCAAGCCGCGGCCTGCTTGTACCGGCTGATGACGTTAGACCGGTACCCGTATTTTGACACGCCGTTGCATGCTCGTGACAAATTGGCACGTAATAAGACATTAATAGAAAAAATATGAAAGCCGTTTACAACTCTCTGTAACGCCGAATTAGAGCGCAGCTCTTGAGGAGGAGGAGGGAAGGGTACTGAGGGGAAGGTATACCCCTCCCCTCCTCCTCACCTCCTCATCCTGTCTGCTACTCCTCCTCCGAGCGGCGTCGCCGCCGCCTCACGAGGGTCACGTGACCTCACGTGGGTCACGTGACCCCTGTGAGGTCACGTGACGATGACGTCATCAGTGACGTCACTGACGACGTTATCTGCATCGTCATCGTCACTGATGACATCATCAGTGACGTCACGCGTCCCATAACGCACCGCGCGGTTACGCCGACGGCGACGGCGACGCCGCTCCAGCCGGAAACGGGTGCCTAAGAGCTGCGCTCTAAGAAAGTGCCCGATCAGCGCACGTTAATGCAAACACTACTTTGCCAGAAGGTGTTGGCGCGCACCGGGTAGCTAGAACAGTGAACAAAAATACTAAGTACTACGAAGGAACAAAAATTCGAAGTCATATTTTGACGTTCTTGCGTGCTAAACCAACGAACGGCATCTTGCACGCCCATGTGGAGGAGTAGCTGGGGATGCATTTCGACCTCCAGGGAATCGATTGACGCGCAACCGAAATCTCAACTACAAGGCACCTTCCCCACAATAAAGTTCCCTCCGTCAGATTGCGGGCACCTGGCCGGGATCGGAATTTGCCAACCGGGAATCCCTGGGCCGGCGCCTTGCCTCGAAACCACATAAACGGCTTTCCAAAAAAAAAAAAAGACGATTAAGAATACTTTTTGTGAGAGAGCGCACAAAAACGTTCTTCAAAATAATTCATGTGAGATTAGATAATTCCTATAAAAAAGGTTCTGACTACGTGACGCAAGCCGCCGCCCGAAGGTTCAGCCTTATTCATTCATCCATCCATCCGTCCAAAGGGTTCTACTCACCACATCTGACCGCCGATCTTCTTCGTGCTACCCGCCGGATGCTGCCGATGGTCATGCAGGCACGAGCAGTCGTCTATGGGCACGCACGCACCGTCTTCCTCGTAGCCGGACACGCAAGCGCAACCTTCCACACGTCTGGTTTCCGGAATCTCCGAGGGCGATCTCGAAGCAGGACTTCTCGCGGACGCACTCGCTCCACGCCATGTCCTTCGAGCACTCCACTCCTGCGGGGGACACGATCCAACCATCTTCTATACGGAGAGACACTGAGGGAGAGGTGGAGAGCGTCTGCATGGTGACGTCAGAGCGCCGAGCCCTGATTGGAGGGATAGTGGGCAGACCCAAAGGCTAGAAGGCGGCTAGCCATCGTGTCCACACCACTAATCCTTCCAGTCAGAGCTCGGCGCCCTGATGTCATCACACGCTCTCCTCCTCTTCCTCGGTTGCTCTCCGTACAGGCCGTTTCAATCACCTCCTCCGCGCTGCCATCTTTATCTACTGGGTTGGGAAGGCCTTTTGAGCATGCGCGGTATCTCGATCTCTTCCGCGGAATATCAGACTCGGCGCACGCGTCCACAACCCAGTGACTCGGCATTTTTCGCCTCAGTGATAAGCGCCGGAAAGCGGTACATTAACCGACAGTGTAAGAAACGGAAGGCTTAGCTTGTGGTGTTCATGCTTCTTGATTCGTTCTTTGGCGTTTTTGTCGTCTAATGCTGCAATGTCGGTGTCTAAAGAGCGAAAATAAGATGCTTGGGACTATACTTCGTTTCACCTTCCGTCCAGACGCAGCGGATGCTACGAGGTAACGGACCAATCAAGCAGCGTCAAAAGTGCAGATCACTAAGCTTGTTCTGTTTATGATTGGTTCAGCGATGAAAAACACAGACAGAACCATTACGAACACCATGATGGTGCCCTTTTGACGCTATGTGATTCGTCATGCAATCTCGATAGCATCGGCTGCGTCTGGACGGAAGGTGAAACGAAGTATAGTGCAACGCCCTGAATTTCTTGAGTTGTCGTTGACCAAGGTAACAAATTCGTAGTGCCCAATTTTCGGCGTCACCTAAACAAGTCCACCACGGGGCATGGACACAAACGCTGTGTCAGCGATCGGCCGACGCTCGTGTTCAATCAGTGAGGTTCGAGTCCCAGCCAAATGCTGACGCAGTAGTCGTGCAGGTGGCCTTCTTTAATCGACATCGAAAATTCAGCCCTACGGATTTGCTGCCTGCACACTAGTATTCGCCACGAGATCCGCAGTGAAACCAGTCCGGTTCTTGGCGGAACATTACGAATTTCCCCTTTACGCGTTGAATTCAGATGTAGGCGCACCTTAGACTAGCTTTATGTTGTTTTATCAAGACGCACATGTTTCAAACACCGAAAGCTTCGCTTCTTCTTTCGACAACCAAATATTGTGAGTACTACTTCGCGCAACGCAAGAATAATGCGAAAAACTTCGTTGTTTCTTGGTGTGAAAAACACTTTAGGAGGTCTCGCATGACCCTACATTCAGTAATCAGCAGGCCGTAATGAAGCTTGTCGTCGAACCTCTTTCAGGTTGCCACGCAGCTCGAAGGGGATTTTAGCAGTCGCTGTATTAAGTTAATCAAAAGAGGTAGCGCGTATACTTTTTAGTAGTGGAAGGTAGCCCCACCTGTGTAGCGCTTGTAGACGTATATTCCTACAGTTCTTGTACCATTTGGACAGTTTATCTTTCTATTCGTTCGTTTCACGGCAACTTTTATTCGATATTTTACGTTTTTTTGTGTGTGTCTGTACCCAGATAAAAATTAATTGACATGCAGACTTACAAACTATTTACATGAAAATATCGCCGTTTTCTACTTTTTCTATATTTTTTTCTGTGAAGGTGAATATTTCTCGCCCCCGTAAATTCAAATCTCGGAGTGTTTGTTAACATACAAAGTCTTAACTGATAAACATTTTACCAACTTTTTTTTTAATAGTAATTTGGATTCTGGAAAGTCTTACTGCATGGAGAAAGTACTGGCGCCACTGGGTTAGCCTTCCTTTCCTCGTGCACTCGGCGGCGTAGTCGGCGAAAGAGGGACATATGCAATCCTTCAGGGCCTTGTCGCACGCACAGGTGCGGTGCAGACACATCTTGTAGTACGGCTCAGGATCCACCAGGTAATGACACTCTGCAGAATGACCAGAAAGATGGAAATTAGCGCAACACTAAAAGCTCGTTAGAATAAACACCAAAAAAAATTGTTAACACGGCCTACAGGTTTGACTTGAGCTAGTTGGTACATATTGAGTAGGGTCAGCTGAACAGTTGTGGATGTTCAGCTGACCTTGTAGGTTTCCAACTGTAGAAGACCAATTGAAGATGGTTGGATTACAAGCTAGGAGTCGTGTAACCAACAAAGATATTATATTTACATATTTACTAGAAGATATAATTAAAGATTGTTCACCGGGCGGTTTGTGTTGGAACGGTGTGATGGCTAGCCCCGTGCCCGTGCCTCACGTTCAGCTGACCCTATTCAATATTTAACACGGCCGATGGAGAAACACGTCTCAGAAGTTGCTCAAGTTTATATGAAAAGAGAATATTCCATACCTGCTTTTCTACTTTCAAGCCCTTGCAATAAAGCTTTTAGAGGGCTCTATTAAACGCATCATTTTATGTCTATACCTTTTTCTCATGGCATACGTCTTGAGACCTTTGTGTTCCTTAATTTCTCTCACATATTATTTGGTAAGAATGAGAACCTCGCTCAGAGAGACCCTTATGTCTGCCGTCCTGAGATTGAGCGAAATTCACATCATATCACTCTCAAGAAAATTACTTAGAGAAATTACATATCTCGCGGATCACATATCGTCACCAAAGCGCAATCTCCGTTGCTTCAATAAACGTATGGGTTGATGCGCGCTCTGCAACAACAGCCGCTCCACGGCAGCGATTGGCTTTGAATGTGCTTTGCGGAGATGAAGGTGCCCCGGCTTCCAGCTTCATTCTCGCACTGTGCACGGCACGAAAGAAAGCTGGCGAGCTGTCCCATCTCATCGGTCCTGCTCTCTGAGTTAAGGCCCGTTCACACTCTTCCGACCGAGTACGACCGAGAGAGACCAGACCGGTTTTCAAGCCTCTTGCGATCTCTTAGGACCAGCTCCGCTGTAGCGCATCCGGTCCTAAGAGATCGCAAAAGGCTTAAAAACCGGTCTGGTCTCTCTCGGTCATACTCGGTCGCAAGATGTGAACGGGCCTTTATGCTTACCTCCTAAATACACCCACGATAACGAGAAGCAGTTGTCTACGCGCATCCTGGCATGCGGACGCACCTCGAAAGTAGTCCGCGTAGAGTTCTTTGCACAACCGTTTTGCTCCGGACACCCTCTGAGGGCTCTTTCGCAGGGATGCTTCTCGAGGGACTCCTCTTCTGTGCACGAAGTCGTCCACTTTCCACTTTTCGGCGAACGACCGGACCTCGACCTCCACGTCGCCAGTGGGCGTCCAGAAGTCGTCCTTCTGGTTCAGGTTGTTGGTGCCGCACAGACCCTGGAACTGGCCCTGGAGCCCTGGAGGACTGTCGATGTGCAGCCTCGAGTGCCGATCCCAGAGTAGCACAACGCCGTTCGGAAACTGAGCCTGGGCAGAGAAAGCGCGTATACATGGCTCACACTGACGTGACAACAGCGGCCATTCTGGTGACCTTGCTGCCGATCGCATACCTTCTTATACAGCATAAGCTTCGCACCTTCCAATTTGTTTTTTTTCTCGGCAAGAACAAATACAAGTGGCCATTAGCACGGGGCGATGACGTCACGTGCCAACCATGTATAATAGATCACTTTCAAAAGTGTGTGCGTCATCAAGTAGCTGCTGCGTCAATCATTCGAGTTCACCATTGTTAGGCCACGTACTCTGAGCACGTATTGGACACAAGGGCTGAGCACGTACTCAGCTCGTATAAAAAGTAAAGTGCGAGTGCCTGCGTCAGCGTTTGTGAAGGATTCTGTTCCAATCACACACTTCGTGTTCGAGAAACGGCGACTACCTACAGACCCTTTTCGTGTACTCTCGTCCCCAGCCACGTAATAGGCGTATCCGGTATGGGCGACGAAAAAATAATAAAACGTTTCAACCTATAAATAGTGACAAAAAATAGAGGGGAGGCAAAACGAGGATGTGTGCGGTGGCGCTTATATTCTAAATGTCTTCTATTGGCGTGGCGACGGCAAAACAGTGCTAATTTCGCCCATACTGGAAGTGACGACAATTCAAGATGGCGGCGCCCCTGCGAAAAGAGTCCGTATGTTGCTTGATATGGACCTTCGAAAAGGTCTATCCCGAGCAGCTTTCCTCGGCTTAGATCTTGAGTCATACTGAAACCAAGGAATCGAACTACGACGCGACCATGGATGTCAACAACAACGGCAGTTCAAGTTTAAACAAAGGATGCTGCACTGACCGCGTACGAATCGCGGGGCTTGGAGAGTTTTGAGCATCTCATTAACACTCCGCAGCCAATCAGATTGCGGCATTAGCCGATAAGACCGCCAAAAAACCGATCACAAAGCGTGAACATATAAAGTCACGCCCTACGTTCATTGAGCTGCCAGCCATTATAACAAAAAAGCTTGTGAGTTCATTTTTCTGCAGAACAAGAAGACGGCCAACCACGGCGAACAAGACAATGATCGAACGGCGAAGCTCAGAATACTATTAGCCCTGAGAAATGCGATGGGATCAGGGACAACGATCAGATGAAACATCGTGCTCATTGCCCCTGTACACGTTGCACTTCATTTTTTTTTCAGACCTAATCGTATAGGCTTGTTTTTCTCGGCCAGGGGGCGCTGTAGCATACGCTCTCAAGTTTAAAACTTGAGAGCTACGGGTCTATTCTGAACAAGAAAATAGTTGACGCCGATCATAGCAGTTTTTCTTTTTTCTTTTCGGGAGGAGATTTTTTGGAAGAACGTACCCTCGTAATTTCCGATGATGCCGGGTAGACGATGACCTCTGAGCTTGAGTATGGCAGCTGAACCTGATAGCTGTTCACCGTCACCTAAACAATAATTTAAAAAAATGTTAGCAAACATTGACACTGAGAAAGCATTTACAACTTCGTCAAGAAGGCTCGTGAACGAGTACCTTTCCGCGTTCGATGATCACGACATCCTTGCCGGAAGCCACAGTGACAGACTTGTAGCAGTCCTTGGCGGTTCCTCCGACTCCTTGACAGCGGCGGCAGTGTCGGTGGGGCAGTGGCCGAGTTCCTGGATCACGCTGAAGTTCTTCGAACGCAGTAGGTAGTAGGGACACTGTCCACTGAACTCGTACGTCTTGCCGTCAAAGGTGGAGTAGAAGGGATCTCCGTTCGCTACGCAGCGCGAGGGACACGGGTTCGACGTGCACTGCCACTCGCCTCCCCTGCACTCACTGCATCGGAAAATAAAAAAGTGAGGGAAAATTTATGAATGAAATAGAAAGCTATGTTAACACAAACTTAGTTAAAACACGTGTTGTTGTCCTGTCCCTTTAGTTCTGTCGTCTGCGGTTTTAACTACGCGTAACTAGATTTCTACTCGTGCTGGGGGAAAGAAAACTGGGAAAAAGTTGGAAAAAAATAAAAACAGGAATGAAAGAAAAATTGGGTGAAAAGTGTTAATGAAGATGCTATGGGGATGCATATCAAAAGTCAAACGCTGTTTCAAAAATTATAAAGTTTATTCCAGTCGTGTGTTTAAAGGTCTGTTTACACACTTGAAACTTCTTAGGACCGAGTGCCTTGAAACCTTTTAAAATCTCTTATGGCGAAGAGGACACACTGGCACCACCTATCGGGTAGCAGTGAAACACTTGGCGGTCCCGTATATGTTTACTTCTTTCACGCACCATTCTTTTCTTTTTTTCTTGGCTTGAAAAGCGTTTGTCAATGTTATAAACGAACTTTTCTCATAAGTAGTACACATATTTGACCTCGGAAATACCACCAAACCTTCGCTCTAGTGAGATGCAGTTCCAAGGTCACTGTATCTCTAGTCGAAAGAGATTTTAAATAGGTTGTAAGACACTCGGTAATAAGGGATCGCAAGTGTGTAAACGGGCCTTAAGAAGACAACGAAGGCCTCAGTGACGTCTAGAGATTGGTCAGGGAAGTAAGCATGTCGCTGCAGGAGAAAAAGTCTGGACCTCTTGAAAAGAGTAACACCTCAAAGTTAGTGTTACCGCATAGCTGAAAAAGTTAGATTTTCCTAACGTCTACGATTGAAGATGATCCGTATAAGTTATCCCTCTCAATCAAATTAGTAACGGGGTTCCACGCATCGTGATGGCATTGCACATCGTACCAGGAGTTACATTCACGCTTGACCAGACTCCCGGCCCGGTACTCCCTGCCGTGCAGCAGGCAAGGGCACTGCTGCGGCCGAAGGCACTGGCCGTTGTGCAGCAGCGTCTTCTCGGGACAGTGACAGCCGTCCACACAGCGCTCGGACTGGCAGGTGGGTTCTGGATCTCGACAGGTCTTGATGCAGGATGCGCCGCACTGACTGTACACCTTGCCCGCCGGACACCTGGCAGCTATGGGACAACCAAGGTACAGTCATGGGTCCTCCTCCCAGCCATGTCTAGGCGGAAGCGAGTTACGTTACCATTCTAATTATCGTTGAACTAGCGAAGTAGCGTAGAGACGTTAAAACGTTCCAGCTTGAAACGGGAAAGTTACTTTATGACGCACACTATACTATGCGGAGAGCAAGTTCGTCTGCTTCTTGAGCAAGGGTTCCGGTGACGTCATTACGCCGAGCTCGGATTGGCTACAAATGGAAGAATGGCGGGTAGACCCCGAGGCAGCTAGCATTGAAATCTATACCCACTATTCTTCCAGTCAGAGCCAATCAGAGCCAATCAGAGCCAATCAGAGCTCGGCGTTCTGACGTATCCTCAGCCCAAGCGCAAGAAGCAGACGAACTTGCGCTCCGCATGATCCCTGACAGCTTAACAAACGCAAGGCGATGCTTAATATGTTAATTCACGTTTCCTGCTTCGTGATTGGTTCTCAAGCTTTCTTATCGGCTAATGCAGCAATATGATTGGCTTCTGAGCGATAATGAGATGTCCGGGACTCGCCAGGTACTTCGTTTCTTGAACTTGTCCGTGACTATAGTAGCGTCACTCGTGACTTCGCGGTTTCCGGCCAAGGGGTACGATTAGTTAATTGTAGCATGCCCTATGAAAACGTGGTGCGTCTACTTTTTCGCAAAGCACTTGAGAGAGTCAATAGCTGCTATCTACGAAAGGAGTTCGGCTAATCATGAAACTAAAAATACATATAGACCTAAAAAAAACAGTTGGCGCTCTGACACTGCATACGACGTTTCTCGTGCAGCCATGATCAGTGTCAGCGCAGATATATATATATATATATATATATATATATATATATATATATATATATATATATATATATATATACATACAGTGATGTCTCGTTCATATGGGCACCTCCGTTCCCCCCCAAATATCGTCCATAATCTGAGTTGTTCATAACAACGAGACAAAAGTGCATGTATTTTCCCAGCTCGTCCCAAAAAATGGCGTTCATATAGCGGGGTACCTCTATTAACGGGGTTAAACGAGGCTTCACTGCATATATAGATTTATTTTTTGTAGGTCAATTAATATTTGTAGTCCCATCATTCTCCGAGCTCCCTCAGTATATTGCGGCGATTGGATCTGGGAAGTACTTTGCAGTAAATATTATTTTTTTTAAGTGTATAAAGAGGGCTTACGACAAAAGTCGTCTCTCCTCCAGGTTGCTTCGAGGCTACCGCCGAGTCGCGTGCATTCCCTGAAGTACTCCGCCAGCGCACTGCAACGGCAACCATCGCCCTGATCGCCCAGGCACGACTCGTAGTCCTCCAGGCACATGTTGCTGTACGGTTTGGGATCCACCAACTGCGAAAATTGGAAGAGGACGTTCGCAATAATTTTTCTTCTTGTACATCGAACTTTGAACCCAAAGTGCGATGATGAATTCATTTAATTTCAGCGTCGTCTAAACAAGACGATTTTATCAATCTATTAAGAATGAACAAAAAGGTTGTTGTGAACACGATCGAAAAGACACGCAGCTGCTTTAGATGATAAAAGTTACTAGTACCTAAATCATCACAAAAGCTGTCCGTACTAATTATTATGCCAAGTGATTTGGAAGAGTGTAGCATTAACTATGTGAGAAATAAATATCAATCAATCAATGTTTCTGTTTTACATCAGTCACTAATGTAGACTGCGGAGGCAAAACTTCAATTTTATTTTCCGTGCTTGAAGACCGACGTACAACCTCGGTTTTCTCCAGGGAAGGTAATCCTCTAAGCGCTCCCCTCTCCTAAGCTGCGAAGGGAGCCAAGTTGGGACAAGGTAAAAATTGGAGAGGATATAGGAAATGAGGAGGGCGGGCAAAAGTGGAAAGCGCAAAGTGTACGTCCGTCTTTAAACATTATGATTGTGAATGCCATCCGCCGCAAGTTACAGCAATTACAATCCCAGTTACCAAGTTTAGTCACTTTTAAAACACATCAGTGATCAGGTCACTAATTGGCCTGATTCCTCTTTGAGCGCGTGTCAACATTTTATTGATTTGTGAAAATAAAGAGCAGTTGAAACTGCTCTTTATTTTAATTGTAAACGCACAAAAAACACATTATTTTCTTTCCTGCATTTTTTTAGCGACGAAGAACACAGGTAGGCGGTGCATGCACTGTTTGAGCTCGGCTTTTTGATCGAATGTGGTGTCAAAACAAGTTTGTGTTGCAGTAAAGCCACTTTGAAATGGACAAGGCAGAGGAGCTTCCCTGCACAGCAAACTTGTAATGCACTGAAACAGACCTTCAGCACCGCAATACGATTCTGGACTTTAGGGACAGAAAGTGCTTGTGGATGCAAAAAGCCTTCGGTAGACAATCCTATGCCCATGTTTCACAGAATACGTTCCACTACATCGCTCAATCCCCGCTTACTACAGATACTGCGTGTGCACTTTACCTTGTGGCAGGATGCAAACGTCTCATTCGTAACTCTGGAACAGAGCTGACGGGCTTCCAGGACAAGTTCTTCACTATGGTGCTGTATCGAAGGATCGAAGAAGATATCCTCGCACTCCTCTGCGAACACACATGTCAAGGATCAGTTTCGAAAACAAAGAATGGCTGAAGAGAAGGATAGGTATCCACTCCAATCATAAGAATTGCCAGGTGAGTACAAAGAGGGCGACACCTACCGCCTAGATCGTCCTTCTTCCAGCTGTCAAGAAAGGCGGACCGGGACGAGACCTGCCGACCGTGACTGTTGACAAAATCGTTGCTTGGATCACCGTCGTACTGACCGCAAAGGCCACACATGCTTCCCTTGAGAGTCTCCTCCACAGAAACCTCCACCAAGTCCCGCCCATCCCAGATGACCCTGCATATGGAGGTTATGTTTGAACCAGCCGTGCCTGTTGGAATAACAAAAGTGGCTTCAGCCCGCGTATCACTATGAATACTTATCTGGTGTTTTTATTGTTAGCATTCGACGAAATTGTGAGTATCTACCGAGTGACTACTGTATAGTGAACGTTACTGCGAATTATTTATGTTTCTTGCTTTCATCTCCGTTCGTGAGGAGTCTGATAGGGATAATGCATTACATATGGCAATGTATTTTTTTTTGTCTCGAGCCTCTCAGATAGCAGATTGATCGTAGAAAAGCAGTATTGATACGGTATACACGAAACCACAAATAACCCAAAAATAGACGCCAAACAGTCAACCAGGGATTGTTTCATCTATTCCGATTTACTTCTGCACGACATTCCCGCAGTCACAAACTCTGCAGATCGTCCACAGATTGCGTATTTAAAACAAAAATAATTAAAGTGTGGCAGAAACCCGCGTTGTGGGATTTCTTACCGGAAACACTTCCAAAAATGTTGTTATCCTATAATGTAGCGGCATCCAGGTAATTGTTTTCGGTTTCGATTCGGGT
>JAZHYW010002657.1:0-32029 GCA_037355805.1 Ixodes ricinus
CTCGTATCGTGAACATATGTGCAAGTGTCTGTTTCCGAAAACGTTCCCTGTAACCTTACCGCGGGGCCTTTGAGCGTAAAAATTGTGTCTCAGTGAACGTGTTTGGTTACGACAGCGAGAAAAGCTTTGTCTACCCCCTGAAGGTAGTTGATGACGCTAGTTGGACCAGCATGTCGATCTTCTCCTTGTTGAGAACCATTTTTCTGGGCATTACAAACTTTGCGAGGCTTTTTTCAAATACCAAAAGCGTACGCTTTCGTTGTAAGAGGTGTCTAACCGGGTTTCAGAGGCAAAAAAACCCCTATCTGACCATCTCTCAATGTGCAGGGACAAGAAGCCAGGCAAAACTGACTCGCTGTCGCACTACCTCAAACGCAGCCCGATAACTATCCCGTCGTTTTAAAGATGGCACAGGAAGGACAGCGAGCCTTTGATATTATACATTCTCACTTCATCGAGTGTTTTCGGCAAAGAAACCCTCGGTTTTTGGAGAAGATCATTGCGTTTATCGATCCAACGCGTTCGGAGGGCTGAAAAGCTGATCAACTTGATCGTCCTATTGTTTTTTCTTTACAGTTTTCGGTGCGCCATCTGTCGGTCCAGGCTGGAGCGGATCCCCCACAAAACTGCGCCTCACAAAAGAGCATTTTCGGAAGCGAGTCATCTGCCTCCTCATCACACGCCTCGTAAATATTTTGGACTGTAGCGCAATTGCTCGCGTTTCCTCCCCGGTGTGTCTTGAAACTTCTTGGGTACATTTTTGTATAATCCGCCAGTGTACGGAAGCCGGATCCTATCTCTCTTCTCATCTCACACCTTGACCTTGTAAACATTTCAATCGAAAACAGAATGAGGCTCGGTGTGTTAAAAAAAAATGAATATCCCACTACTCACTTAGTGGCTTTTTGTTGCTTAAAACCAAAGCTATACTGCTTCAAAACAAGCAGCAACACATGTTGCGTAAGAGCCAAGGGTGTAAAGAAATCTGAGTCTCGCAAGTTCACCTACGAGCTGTACAAGCACGCTCTAGAGACGAAAACTTTGCACAGAGTGACGCAGTATTTGATTGCTCGAAAACTTAACGAGGACAAAAGCATCGCGGTCGAAAAGATTGCTCTGAATCCGTTCGACAACAAGCGATACATTTGCAGCGACGGGATTACGACGTTTCCCGTTTAGACACAAGAGCGATCTGCCTCCTCACCACACGCCATGTAAATATTTTGGACTGTGACGCAGTTGCTCGCGTTTCCCACCGCGGTGTGTGTTGAAAACTTCTTGTGTACATTTTTATATAATCCGCCAGTGTACGGAAGCCGGAGTCTATCTCTCTTCTCGTCTCACACCCTGACCTTGTAAATATATTTTTGACTTGTATCGCGCGCGTTGCTTTGTTATTCAACAACTTTTTTTTTTTTTGCCTCGGATGTGTCTTGCTACTGCTTGTGTTGTACATTTTTGTGTAAAGTGTTTCCAGTGGTTTCACCTGTCGCGTAGAGTGATTTTAAAAGCCGTATCTGTATCTATAAGTGTGCGTGTTTTTAGAGCGAATGATAATAAAAAACATGAAACATCATATCTGTCTCGTCTTTACCGCGTATGAATGCGACCACGCTCCGATCCATTTCCCACAACACGCTCCGTTCAGCAGCTGCAGATGACGCTAAAATTAACGAGAGATGACGTGAGCGCGAGAGTTGACGCCATCTACCAAGCTGGCGCTAACATTATCGAGAGATGTCGCGTGATAATGCTTCACGTCAGCTAAGAGATTCAGGTGCGCGCCACCCCTCAAAATAAGGTATGTACAGCTTACCATGTGCGGTAAGCGCACGGCAGGGTAACTTGAATGCTTTACGCTGTGTCAAGATGTATAGCACGGCCTGTGAACTTCAAACTTTTAACCCAGCCAAAATTTAGCGGTATCCAGCTGGTGCTAAGGGAATCTTCAGATGACGGCCGAATTTAGCGGGTCGAAGCTTTTACCACCAGATGTCAGCAATTATTTGGCGATTAGCACTTCAAAGTTCTAACGCTAGATGGTGTCTATTAGAAAAAAAACCAATTCACTGGGCCCAGCGCGGTCTGTGAGTTTCCGAGACTTTGCCCCACCGTTTAGCAGGTCCACTTCAAAGATTTACGCTGGACCAAGATGTAACACGGTCCGCCAGCTTCAAAGTTTAACCGTCACCTCACCCCCAAATTTTGCGGCTGAAGCTAATTGGACCGTCACATGACTTCCAAAGTTTATAGCGAGTCGAAGCTTTTACCACCAGATGGCACCCAATTTGAATGAGGACCACTTCAAGTCTGACACATATGGCGTCTATTCCCAAAATTCGCTGGGCTTTGCAAAGTTTTTGCGAGCTGGCCCCAAATCTTAACAGGGTCGCTTTAAAACTTTACGCAGGACCAACATCAATCACGGTCCGCGAGCTTCAAAATTTTACATTCACCTCAATCTCACTTTAGCGGGACCCAGCTGCTGCTATTTGGGACTGTCACGTGACGCCGATTATCAGCGGGTCGAAGACCCCAAATGCTAAGGGGGCACCACGAGGCTACGAGTCCGCGAACACCGTTTGAATCGCGCGCGCGAAATCACGTGATAGTAAGACGAGCAACGTCACACAACCACGGTCACATGACCTGCGGCGGAGCCTTTTTTAGCGATAAAAATGCATTTACCACGTGCGATTCAAATCACGTGACCATCATGTGACCGGAGCTCAGCGCCCTCTGTTGGATGCAGTACAAAGCCTATGTGACATCACGTGAGCGCCCTCTTTCGGACACAGCTCGAACCCTGTGCGACATCAGCTGAGCGCCATCTGTCGTACGCAGCTCGAACCCTGTGCGACATCAGCTGAGCGCCATCTGTCGTACGCAGCTCGAACCCTCTGCGACATCACGTGGTTGTTATCATGAATTGCACACACCCGAACAACTAACACAAGTTAAGCGGTCTGTACCCAAGGTCGACAGGTCGAGTCCCAGTCGCCCGCGCAGCCTTTTTAATCGAAAAAATGCATTTACCGCGCAGCGATTCAAATCACGTCACCATCATGTGACCGGAGCGCAGCGCCCTCCCTCGGATGCAACACAAACCCTGTGCGACATCACGTGAGCGCCATCTGTCGTACGCAGCTCGAACCCTGTGCGACATCACGTGGTTGTTATCACGTGGTTGCACACACACACGAACAACTAACACAAGTTAAGCGGTCCGGGAAGCATTGTGCTCGTAGCTCAGGGGATAGAGCGTCGGGCTGCTGTACCCAAGGTGGAGAGGTCGAGTCCCCGTCGCCCGCAGAGCCTTTTTTAATCGAATAAAATGGGCATTTACCGCCCAGCGATTCAAATAATGTCACGTGACGGTCACGTGACACGTGGCGCTGTGCTGCGTCATGTGACCGCAGCGCAGCGCCCTCCCTCGGATGTAGCACAAACCCTGTGCGACATCACGTGAGCGCCATCTGTCGGACGCAGCTCGAACCCATCACACGTAAGACGCCCTTAGCGTCCTGTGTGACATCACGGGGTTGTTATCAGGTGATGACCACAACACCTGGCTTGTGGTCTGAGGTTTGCGGTTTGAGGTTTGTGGTTTGCGGTGGCACGCTTCTGGCACGCGCCTGACACGCGACGCGCACGTGACCTCACACCACGTGACACGAGGGCGGGACCTCGCTGAGCTCTGATTGGTCACTGTCTAATGCCCTGTGGGCGGGGCCATCGATGCCCACGGCCTGCCATTGGTCACTGGGATGGGAGAGAGGGAAAGGGCCCCGCCCTACTGCGCTGTGATTGGTCGGATCGGGTTAGGCTCCGCCCTCCTGCGCTGTGATTGGTCGGATCGGGTTAGGCCCCGCCCTCCTGGGCGTTTGTTTACAAGTTGGCCAAACTCGTACATGTTTCCTACTTGATGGAACGCCGTTTCTCGTTTTTCCTCTGTCTCCTTTGCACACCAGAAATTTCATCATCGATCGCGTTTCCTCGCTTTCGCAACGGCCTTCGACTACTTTCGCGCACCTTTGCCGCGATACAGAAGACAGTGCCACCACGCTTCAAAATTTTTCCCGTGGTGAACGACGAAAGAAATTGGCATTAGACTAGTGATATACCTTTCGCCAAAATAGACAACCGTATTCATTTAGTGTATTTTATGTACGGCCTAGCTCGGAAGGTGTAGGTGTTGCAAATACGGTCGTGAGGACCAGCAGAGCCAGAGTGCACCACCAATGGACATCTTAATTGTTTGTAATCAAAATTGGTTGGCCACGCAATCCGTGGTTGCTCTACTTGCGAGAAATGCAATGTCTTAATAATAATATTCTTTATTCAGACAAATGTCTCAGAAGGATGGGGCAAAAGGCGAGTTAAATCCGCCTGACAAGGCTCCATCCCCTATACAGTCCGCAGCAGAACGTACAGCAACATAGGAAAAAACAATCAAAACACTCCTAGTGACATTACACTGAGATACAGTGATATAACAAAATAAATAACAAAATAAATAACAAAATTAATCGGCCGGATACTTTAATAAGTCATCTCATACCTGAAAGAATACGTTTTCAGTATTCGTTTAAATGTGTATATTGTGTTGGAATTATTTATCATGGACAATATTTCAGGGTGGTTGTTTAATAGCTGTGCGATCTGATTAAGTATCCTTTGTTTACCGTAGTATGTGCGTACTCTAGACTGCGTGTAGTGGGTATGGCGAAATGAGTATATTGATGCGTTGTTGATGTAATTTTCGTGTTAAAACTGAGGGTGTGCTTTTATTTTGCAAAACATGTAAATTGCCAGTTTTTGAATGAGTGATTGATCTACCGTAGGAAGAGAATACTTGATAAAATATGGGCTAGAGTGCTCTTTATATGAGATATTGGCAATTGACCGATACTGCTCTTTCTGTAGAATGAGCAGCTTGGATATACAAGTCTGTGAGCACGTACCCCACACCAAACTGCAGTAATTTAAACGAGAGTGAACAAGAGTAAAGTATAATTGTCGTTTTAACCAAACCGGAATGATATATTTGAGCCTATTTATAATGCCTATTGACCGGGATATGTTGGGCCGGATCTGATCAATTTGATAAGACCAATTTAGGTTTTCTTGAAAGTATACACCTAAGAATTTGTGAGCTTTTACATATTTAATCTCACCATTTCTAAATCGTAAGGTAAGTTCTCGATCAATACTTTTATTTTTTCAATTACACTTTGTTACCAGCGCACGACTGTTTAAAGTTGCAGTAACAATGCTCATGGGTGATTTCATCTCAAATCGTGCGAGAAAGAAAGATGGGTCCTCGAAAAAATATGAAAAAAATAAATGTTGGTGGAAAACGTGTGACTAGAACAAAACTGCAAATTAGAACCGTACGGAAGAGTTTTTGTTCTTGAGTTTTCGGCTTCGGAAGGGCAGAAGGTACGTCTTGCCATTTTTGCACTTTTCACGAGTGACATCATTTGGAGTCTCGATACTTTTAGATTCTCTATTTCACAACAATTATAACTTTTTTACTGCTTTAAAACTTCGTATAGAATGGTTAAACTTTTCTAGAAGTGTTTACTTTATTTTACTTTGTAAAGTTAAAATTATTGAATTTTGCAACCTTTGACAATAATAGGCGAAGTTTGAATCGAGCTAGCTTTCGATGTACAATTATTTAAGGCATACGAAATATATGAAATGAAAGCTTGTATCTGAGCCAATTTAAAAGTTATAATATTGTTAATTTATGAATACTTTACATAAAAGAAACAACACTGTAAACTTAACAAGAAATGCAAAAAAAATATCAACGTCATTTTAAAAAAAATACGTATTTTTAGTTTTTTTTCTAGTTTTTTATATGTAAAGCTTTCTATGTGTTCTTATGTATGCAATAAAACTTTTTTTTGACATATATGATTTTGTAATATTAGCAGTACGTTTGAAAAGAAGACATATTTTTACCTCCATTCAAAGTAAAAAAGATATGGGCTCCTGCCAAATATTTTACGTAAGTCCTTGGGGGTTGTTAATCGGACTCCAGTTGAAAGCCTCTGCGGTCAGATTCCGCGAGCGAAATTAAACTTGTTTTTACTGGAAACGACACGGAGTTTTCTGCCATTGGGCAGGGACGCTAGGTACTTCCTTGTCCCCATGGAGCTGGTCACGTGACATAAAAATCCCTCTTGGCTGCAACCGCGGCCGCGGCCTCAAGATGAGCCAACCGCCCCTGGTAACTTCTCAGGTTTTCTATTGCTTCTTCCTTTCTATCAAGTGCATGGACCGTGATGCGGTGGTCGCTACTAATTTTCATAGTGACCCTGTCTGTACTACCATATTTTCCGGGCTATAGTCCGTGGAGGATGCATGTCTAAAAGTTGAAATTTTTGGCTGGGGGGACAATCCAGGCGTGCGGATTGTACAGTAATTTTGTTTTTCAGGATCGTTCGTTATGGCGAGATGTGACGGATTTTGTGAATGAAAGAGTATGTTATTGATGATTTATGTATAATACAAGCTTCTTTGTGAGCTACGAGACCACACATTTGTTAAGGTTGTGCCGTGTACGAGTAGATGTTCGTGTCGACTAAGCACCAGTTTTGGACTATGCACCGAATGCGTACTATCTAAGCAAAAACTTTTTTTTTCGGCCTAAATTGGCTTTTGCGGACTCTACACCGGGTGCGGACTATAGCCCGGAAAATGCGATAAATAAACAATCGCGACAACTATTTTAAAAGGGAATGCGACACTCATAGAGTTAAAAAGGGTGGCGGCATGTCTATGTCCCGCTCGGCCCGTGGATTGCCCTTTCGTTCCCACTTTCCGTAGAAGCAAAATAGCCAATGCAGCTTACGAGAACCTTGAAGGTACTTATATCTTGAAGAATTAAAAACAGTGCGACCAAGACGAAGGACAAGAGGAGACGTGGACAGACAGAGCGCTGACTCTCAACTAAACTTTATTGGAAAGCAGCACATAAAAATCGCCGTGAATAAATAAGACGCAATTCTTATTTTATCTTCTTATTCCTATTTATTCACGGCGACTTTTATTTGTTGCTTTTCAATAAAGTTCATTTGTGAGTCAGCGCTGTGTCTGTTTACGTCTCTTCTTGTCCCTCGTCTTCTTCGCGCTGTTTTTAATTCTTCAATATGCAAAACCGACTCGCCCAATTCTTCACCCTACTTATATCTCAACAGAAAAAAAGAAAAAAAAAGAAGTGAAATTAGGGAAGACGCGCAGATTGCATAAAAGCGAAAGCAAGCGCCGAAGCGGCACGATGCTATCAGAACTTATAGTTTCAGCACATATTCTACGAGATTAGGAACGTACTACGTTTGGTTTCGCAAACATAGAAGTGCCAATAGTAAAGACGGAGATAGGAAGGTTTCCACAAGCCTAGCTCAGCTATCGTATAAAGGAAGCTGTTTGAAAAAAGAAAAACAATCATGCACGTTTATTGGCGTACTCGGCGGGCCGTCGCTCTCAGATGTTTTTCCCCACAATGCTCTATTGACTCAGGGAAAACTTTGAAAACGTCCTATACATGTTTGTTAATCTCACGTGACAACGCGTAAACATTATTTAAGCCAGTTTCGATTTCCGTAGTTCACTAAGTAAGCAAACATGGCGGAAAGGAAAATATGGCGGCGCTCGACGCATGTAGCACTGAGGATGATCGGTGAGTCGGGGAATCGGACGAAGATAGCCTTTTTTAGGTGCCCGACGACCTCGCATACTTTGAAAAGGAAATCGTCAAACGGTCAAAACAACTGGGTCTGGTGTCTGTGCACCGTAGTTTCGGTTGTGACTCCGCCGGGGCAGCCTTTCACGCAGAACCGGCGCGACGTGGCCCCTCGCGTCGCTCACAAAAGTCCACTGCGCGTTCTCTTCGACCTCATACTGATTCAAAGAATTTGAGATCGCTGAAACGGCCCTAAAAGAACTTCAAACTGTAAAGTGAAGCATCGTCTGCTTACAGCGATAGGCAGCACGCAAGGAGAAGAGCGGTTGACAGCGAGACGAGGGCGAACACGAACTCTTCGGGTCGGGGCGGTTCGGAGGCGTGAGAAAAACTCGAGTTCCAGGTCGACTCCATCTTTGACGTCACTGCACTGGCGTGGATCGCGCGGGAACTTCAAACTCGGCTTTTGGAAATCGTTTTCTTACTTCACAAATCCTGAGCTCCTAAGTTTCGAATTTTGAGGGTAATGTCCAGGCATCGTTTTCAATCGTTTCGGATAATAAAAAAAATATCAGTTTGACCTGTCAGTACCCATTTAAGGTGCAACCCCACCGTGCATGACGCTTTGGTTCATTTTTGACTGTTTATACTTTTCTTTTTATGTATCCTACAATCATAAAGTTAATGTTATATTAAACAATTGTTTTTCAACGATACTTTAATGGCTCGATGTTACGATTATTTTTAGTTGGTAGTTTATTATTTAGCCTTTATTAGACCACAATCTCTAATATATTAAAAAATTATTTCTCGAGTTATAACGCCCCATCGTCAACGATATTTTACGTTAAAGACCCCGAGCTAACAGTTGTACTGCACTGGCTAAATGTAAAATGAACAACGGGTAACAATGTCGTCGTACGAAACTCCTGCACTTAAAAAAACAAAACAAAAAAAACTAACGACTAATTTTGAATGCGCCGTGACATTCAATTTTTAATCTGTGTTCGTGTGTCTGTTTTGTCTACATCTTTATTATGCGGCTCTTACTTATTATGAAAGAGAGTATAGTTGTCGGACTTGTGGAACAAAATATTATATAACTAAGAAAATTGCACGTTAACGCAGAAGACAAAAATAAATTATAAAACAAGAACATAGGCGCAATAAAAAAAAAAGAAACAATAGAGTTTATTATAATTGTTTTTTTTTAAAGGTTTGAGCACACCAAAAAGCGAGCTCTATGGTTTGAACGGTTAGCTTGTTCAGTGGAAGAGTTGTTCAGGGCAGCGTGCTCGTGCTTGTAGGTTCCGCTTCGCTCGCACGACTAAACCAAATACCTTACTGGTAATGTATTTAGTGAAACAAAACTTACCTTCTGCATATGTGCAATGACCCTTAGTTTTCACGTGACTACACACTTGTTTATCATTATTTTTTTCGTTTCCCACTGCGATTCAGCTCGTGCTATTTTGTGTGCGACATGCGTTAGAGACCAAGGTAACACAAGAGCAATCTATTTTGCGGATTGCAAAAAAAAAAAAAGAAAAAGCTATGCTACTAGCCACGTATGCCACCACCAATGCAGAATATTATAAACTTCACATGTGGTCTCGCGGATTGCAAAATAAACTATGCTACTTGCCACGTGTGCCACACTCAATACAGAATAATATAAACTTCACATGTGGTCGCTTGCGTGAGTAAACAGTGTTGTTTGTCAAGAACAACTACGATTGTATAAAATCACGTGGAAAAAACTCGCTCTCAGGACGCGACCCTTGGTATGCAGTGAACACTCATAATCGGCGCCGAGATGATTGGTAGCTGTCAGCAGGGGAGTTTTTCTATCAAAACCAAGTCAGAATATTTCCTTCTTTCTGCTGTAAGCAATCAGGAGACAGCTTACACCAAATCTGAGGGCAATAAAGTACAATGAACATTAACACATTACGACATGAGCAGTATACGTGTACTAGCTTTAGCTTTCGATGCACCCTTAACTTTCGATACACTGAACGCTAGTGCAAAATGTAGCGCTGTTTCAGTCTTAATCAGCGTGCCATGTGCGTACGTACACTATATTTTATGCAACGTCAAACTCCACCCGTTTTCATATTTTTTTATTTTTTATTTTTGCACACCACAGCTTGCGCGCACAAATCACAGAATTAAGACTGGTACAATGCTTAAACTTGTGCAAAAGCTATTCACAGACGCAGAATCTTTGCCTGGTCAGTCAATGCATTTATCACTGAACTCGAATTAAATTTAATTCTTATAACTTAGTGCTGCGAGCTAATTTTTAACCTTGGCATTACTTTATTATGACTCGCGCACCAGTCCTGCTTTGGGTTTACCAAACTCAATATCTACACCTGAGTGTCATATATTGTGTTTTTGCAGGCTCATGCTTTTGGTGAAAATAAACACCCAGTTACCTAAATAAAAAACCTGACCCCCCAAAAAAATTGTTTGTTTATTTTAATTTTTGAGGATTTTAATTTCTGCAGCAAGAATTTTGAAAAACCCAAGTCTATCAAGACATCACGTTTTCCTGGAAATCCATAAAGAGCCAAACACATGCACGACAAAAGGGCCGGCCCGTCATATAAATTCGATCACATCGAAATGCGTCGGTTGTTTTGTTGTGCAAGTGTCTCGCCATTAGGTCAGGACGATTTGCGCGTTTTGTTGTGACTAGTGGCACTAGTTCTGACCAAATTCGCTGGAGACGTGAGCTCAGCTGCTGACCCCCTGACCGTGGCACTGTCCGTGGCAGTTGAAGTCGACCGCCCGGCTCCAGTACCGCTGAAGAAGAACCTTTATTCCATCCTCTTCTTCTTCAGACTACAAATGCGACAGTAGCGCCGCCACAACACATAGCTTTGACAGGCGCTGAAGATTCGCGAGAGCAGAAATTCCGAAAACTCCTAGTATGACGTCACGCCCCGTGAAGGTGGGGCTTCGGCGGTGCTTTGAAAATTATTTTCTGCAGACCTCCGTGCACCAAATTGAAAAAAAAGAAATCCTAATATTTGTGATCCCGGAGGCCAAATGAAGACGATTTAGGTGTTTCTTTTTCTCAAATACAGAACCGCTTCAGTTTCCTTTTAAGAACAATAAAAATACGCCGAAATATATAAAAATAGATAATTAAACCTCAAAAAAACGGAAGATTGAGAAGGCGTCAACGGCGAGATATGGGGATCCGAAGGGAGAGCAGACGGGCGACAGAACTTCGTACCCACGATTCATCGGACGCGCGGTAGGGCACTTGGGTAAAACTGCAATAGGTCGATTGTAGTAATGCTACAACAAAAGTCGCTGGTTGCATCGCAGGAAGACCGTCTGCGGGAAGGAGGCATTTATTCCGGACAATTATCCGAATTGTTTTTGTTTGTGACACAGGCTTTCATGAACGTCGACGACAAATATTTCTAGGTTGTCACATGCAATTTCTAGGCAGTTTAATACAACAACGTTTACTCGGTACAAAACGGGGCAAAATGCTATTGCTCAGAGATTTCGGCAAGAATTATTAGTAAACTTCGAAGCATTATCTCAGCATAAGTCAGATCAGCGCCCTAATCTCCAGACGGCGCTTCTGTGTTTTCATTAGCGACGTGAAAGCTCAATTGACGCGACAACGTTAATTATATTTTAAGCCGCAATTGCCACATTCCTTTTCCGGAAAACTAAACGTGATAAAAAAAATACGAGCAATTAAGGCTGGAATAAGAGAGTCCCACGAAGGCGGGGAAGAAACAACGTTGCGCAAATGGGCGCACGTCCCACTTGCGACAGAGATCTATAGAACGCGCACGAAATTGCGAAAGGATTCTACGAAATGTTTATACAACCAGTAGGATTATGTTTTCGCCGCTCAGACAAAGGAAGCGACGTCGAAACCAAACTTGAGCCCTTGAAATTTTCCGGTTTGTTAATTTTGTCTGTGATGGATTTTTTTTTTTTGAGTTCCGACGGGCGCATTAAAATGGTTGTAGCGAAAGTGCGCTTCGCAAAATCAACCCCCCCCCCCCTTCTCGTGCGGATGAAATTGAAAGGAATATTTTACGCGAGGATAAAATAACTACTAAAGGTGCAATAGTGGGCTCTCGCTGTGTTGTCTCACCATCTAGACATGGCGGCACGTATTGTTCCGAGAAATTTGCCTCAAGGCACGTTTCTGACTTTACACTTAAGGTGAAAAAAAAACAATAAAAATATAGATGGAAAGTTTCTAGAACGGGGATTCTTTCCACGTAATCAAGTAAAACAATATCCTACTAAAATATGATTGCACAGCTCTCAAGAATGAGCGCAAAATCAAATCAAAGCACGACAGGCGTAAAGCAATAAAGGTGAAAGTTTGTTTATATCAAATTTTGTTTAATTATAATTTATTACGTACTTTGAATTTAAAATAAAAGCCCCGGTAAGTCAATACGGGTTCATTTTTTCATTGGCTGCTTTTACTCGGTAAAAATATTGCCTGCGTAGGGGGCTGCTCACAAAGACGACGTGCATCTGCATTCAGGCATTGATCAAGCCCGTCTTTGTGCGGCATTCGGGACTTTTAGCAAACCGTTGCCGTGTTCCGCGTACAGCGCTACCGGAGCCTTTGAAGAATGCTTTTAAGAGCGCGTCCAGCGGTCAATGTATCACCCGGTGACGGGCTTAAAAGCATTCTTCAAAGGCTCCGGTAAGTGTTGTACGCAGAACACGGTGACGGTTTGCTAAAAGTACCTCTTATGTATTTTCTGAACCATGACTATTAGAGCCTAGTGATTAAACGGTATTCACACGTGGGAAAAATTCCAGGATTTCTCCCCGTCGAGCGCATCACGCGACGAAAAGGTCAGGCTACGCGTAGAGCAAGTCGTCTGGTTTATGCGCAGGAGTTGCGGTGACGTCAGAATGACGCCGATTTCTGATTGGCTGTGATTGAAAGCATAGTTGGTGTGACGCTCAAAGCAAGCGCCTTGAGGTCTATGCACTGTCCTTCAATCAGAGCCAATCAGAACTCGGCATTCTGACGCCACCACAACCTCTGCAAAAGAAGCAGACGAACTTGCGCTGCGCATTGCGATGCAGCTCGATGACCTCTATCGAGGATGTTTCTGAGAGCGAATCCTCTACGAAAAAAAGGCACAGGACAACCAAGTAAAAAGCTCCTGTTCAAGCTGAGTCAGCCGCAGACACTGCAGTCGCATCAGATCGGCCGACAAGGTCGCTGACCAACGTGGCTGTCAGCTCGGTTCCTCAGCTCGGCAAGAGCACCATCGCCTGGTTTCACCAGATGGATTTCTGCTACCAGACGTTTAAAATCGCACCAAGTGAGGCCATCTCATTGATTGTGCCCAAGCTACCATCGTAGGGACTTCATGTGGGTGCGGTAACACTGAAGACAACCAAGGTAATGACGTGGGAGCAAATGAAGACCGTTTTCTGTCGTCGTTACAACCTGGACAACGAAGTTGCAGCGAACCAGAAGATATTCGGTGAGAGTCAGCGTTTTGGAGAGTCCCGCGCAGACTTCGCCTTCCACAAACTGGAGCTCACCGGCCAGTGCCACTACCAGGAGACGGAGGCGGAGAAATGTAGGGTTATCCTGGCAACACTCTCTGACGAACCACGAAAGCACAACTTCGACAGAATCTTTGCTTCGTTCGATGAGTTGCTGGACTCATTCCTCCGCTTCGACCAGGTGGTCTTCAGCCAACTGAAGACAGCGGCTTTGGCTGTAGCTGCAGATCCAGTTCAAGCTGCGCAGGTAACCAAAAAAGCGCCCTCCTTCCCGCTCTCAGAGCAGAAGCGATCGCCGCCTCGTCAGAACGCGGACGACGGCCTCTTTCGACGTTCTTCGTTTCGTCACCTTAAAAATCGTCCGCCATTGCTATCAAAAAAAGAAAAAAAGAAAATGCGTTAGCTATAGGTCTGAACGTAACACGCTGCTTTCTCGTCACTTTGAACGTGTCGCTATTTCAAAGCAATAGCCACTACAGAGATTTGTTGTCGTTAAAAAGTTCTTTGCTTTTTAACGCGTCCTTCAAGGTATAATCATGGCTATGCCAACATATACCTTATGCGTATCTTTTTTATGGTCTATATACCGCTTTCTCCTCATACAAATTAAAAGTGCGGGCTGGGATGAGAACTAGGTTGATACTTGGGTTGTACACGTTCGCCGTCAGAAGTAATGAAGTACCGTATAGTCGTTACTTCATCAAAACGCACGAAAATTATTCGTGCCCTCTTCTCAAATGTCACTCCCTACTTCGGAACCGCAAAGAATAGTCGCTAGGTACAAGTAACGCTTAACTTGTAATCGTTGCGCACTAGTTTGTTTATGTCGTATCGTAGGCTCGACATCGCCCACGCCCAATGGCCTACTTAGAGGCCCGCGAGAAGGTTTGATCGTGCACGCGAAGCCGTCGGGTGTGTTTGATTTCGGAGCTGTTTCCGTCCATGTCGGACACTGCTGTTTCCGAGATCCGGAGGTCATCCCGTCGCCGGCCGAGACGCGACTTTTAACGAGAAATTAATGAGCTTTCGTGTGAGCTCTTCAAACTCGACGAGCACTTTGGCGACAGCGCACTCACGTCGGAAGTAATCCAAATTAATGAACGTTAGAATGCGCCCAGAAGGGCCCCTTACTCGTCCGCTCGGCGACAATCTGCGCCTGTCGGCGCGGTGTTCGCAAAGCGAGGCTGGAAGCGGTTTCAACATCCCAAACGCTGGAAGTGGATGACCAACTTGGCCCACTTGAGACAGAAAGTTTCGCATCTACGTTTGCAGTCGACTGAATTGTTCGTTTCGAGGTTATGGATTTTTTTTGTCGCGTCAATTAGACGCTTCATAAAGAAATTTCAACCAAAAGAAGCGCGGTTTGGTGTCATCGTCAACTTCATGAGCACTTTTCGTAAAGGCCTTCAGAATAAGCGCGCCTCCCTTAAAGTAGATCTACAACTATTCTACTGAAACTAAATCTCCTAAAGCAGATAGCTTAAAAGACGTGGTTACACCGCTAATGCGTAACACAGAAAATACAGTGCGCAGAACACTGTCTGAGTTTTTGTATAACTGTCCCGCTGCCACATTGGTCATTCAGAAACTGTGTGTAGATACTTTAACACACGTACAAAGTAACGATGCTTGGAATGCATGCTTGAAGCGTGCCCGCAGAGAATTCTGTCATAGCGTCGGCGGCAAACACCGTGTCTCTTTATTTATGATGTATGAGCGATCTGCTTGCGGCTTAGAGCACGTCGGACTGAAAGCAATTCTCACGGAGCGCATCTCCGAACGACGCAACAGCAGACACGGCCAATCGCAGCACACTTTGTGTCGCGCTTCGCAATATTTTTTTCTTTAAAATATATACTTTCTATCGTAACGGTCAGAGACGCAAACTGATAGCTTCGGTTGAAAACCAATGAGAACCAAATACAAGCACTCATTACGCCCACATTTATAGTTTGATAACAATGTTGAATTTTGGAGCTTTCGGATTTCTACTTCGCGTTTAATCTGACCGGAAAATTACGGAGAATACTTATCTTAAATGAATTGAAACGTCTTAAATTAGCAAATTCGTGTGGAGGTTCGAATTCAGCATAGCCTCCACCCAAAAACAAATGTTCAGATTTTTTTTTTAGTTAGAATAAACAACGCAACACAAACGCTCATTGTCCGCCCGAAATGTAGCTCTAGCGTTCGGAACTAGATGCCAATGTTTCGGAACTAACCGTTACCTTATTCCAAAGAGTGATTTTCTAAACTTTTCAACGTGAAAGTGGTGGCCGACGGAGCTGTCAATTACATGGAGCTAAATGGAGCCAGTTATCAAAAAACGGGCGAAAATGGGCCCCTCTTTTCCAGTTGAAGTTTTTAGAAAATTTCGCAACTTTCATTCAGATAACAGGTTAGTGCCGAAAGTTTGGCTTCTTGTTCGGACTTCGAGCGTTTGGGCGGAGAATGAGCGCTAGACGATGCGTTGATTTATTTTTGCGGTAAAAAAACAACAACAAGAAAACACACACACGCAACAAAATACATTGTAAATGTATCTTTGGGACATACTGTACATCTTTGAGTCATTTGTCTAATGTTTAATGGCGCGAATGGCGTTAAATAGAACTCCGAGTCGCTTGTAGTTCGGTGGCGAAATGTATCATCTAACGTGCGGCCTTTCGACACTCTACTGGCACGGTCAACTAAAAAAACGCAGGTCATGGCGAGTTCCAAGCATTTTACTATCACTTCGCAGCCAATGAAATTGCATCACTAGCCAATGAGATCGCCAAAGAACGAATCACAAAGCAGAGAAGCGTGAGGATAATAAGATAAGCCCTGCGTTTCGGAAGCTCTCAGTGACAAAAAACAACAACAACAACAACTAAAAACCGTAGTTGACGTTCCCGCAGAACGTGAGGACAGAAAATCACGGTAAACAAGGGAAAAATCTGAGGCGAATGTCGAAGTTCAGAATACGATTAGAACAGCAAAATACGACGGTCCCAGGGACAATGTGCTTGGCGTTTTACTGGCTCATCGACGCTTGTGTGTATCGATTTGTTTCTACCTTATCTTTCCCAGCTTAAGTTTCAAGTCGAAGCCGCAGTCACAGTACTCCTACATCATACTGTCGCGGATGAAAAAGGATACACGCGCGTAAACAGTGTTTATTCAGCGAGCTTGTACCAGAAACAAGGGTTAGCGAGAGTCGAGGTGTCGGCGTGACAGGTGGCCTTGAGCGATACAAACTTGGCAAGGCCACACTGGGCTCCTTATCTACCATGCTGGGTTTCTTGAACATTCCTCCTAGAATGTTCGAGCGTCGATTATTTGGGTAAGAGAAAACATAAATTTTTATATAGTCAGCGACAGCTAAACAAAGGGTTCAGGAAAAGCTCCTCCCACGCCTTTCTCTATTAGCAAAGAGAACGCTGGAGAGGAGGCAACCCCTTTCCAGCGTCCCATCTGCTAAAGTGGAAAGGGGTGGGAGGAATTTTCCCTGAACTCTTGACCTGTCACCAACTATAGAAGTATAAAGTGGCATTCACTCTCGGCATGCACGTGGCAATCCAAGACACAGTGCTCGCCGCGAAGCCTTTATACATGCTTCGAACTTGACTGCAGACTGTTTTTTATGACTAGTGGGACTGCCATACAAATAATACGTGTCTCAGACACTAATATATTAAGAGCGCGACCACGGATTAATACTTCCAAAAATATTCGCGAAGAATGTATTACGCAAGAAGGGGGGAAAATAGCAATCAAAAATTTTTGAACACAAAACAAAGTATGAAAAACAATAAACAATACCCACTCGTCAATAAACACAGATTACACCCAAATGAACAATACACGTAGTTGGGTACCACCGGCAGGTAATAATAATTAACGAATAAACAACAACGGCAACAACAACTCAACTTCCTAATTTGCTGCAATTCTTCCGTCGTTCAACGTAATTCACTCTCTCTCTCGGTGTTCTCCGGGAAAGCAAACTCACAAACCTTTTTAGAGTGCTGTCTTCTTACGAAGCACCGTAATGAGGCGGCCGTGTTGTTTTAGTCCTCGCCGGATCGTTGTCTCCGTGTAACAAAAGTACACACGTAGATTGGCCGTCCCAATGAACCCAGTGCCGCGTAATCAAGGAGGACCAGCTCGTCAGCGGAGACCAAACTTCGCCAAGGGCTCTCTTTAGGGTGCCTGGATTACAGAGTGCCTCCAACTGCTCGATCGGTGTCAGGTGGTTTGTGGTCCGCGTTTTGCAATTCGATCTGCGAGGAGGAGTTAAAAGCGTCGATTGTCCTACAAGCGTCTCCGCCTCTGCGGCCTGCTTTCACTTCGCAACGCGGCAACGCAACGCACGCGCACTCGCTACCAGTCTGGGTAGTAAGCGTCCGTCATTAAATTGCGAACGCTCTCCTCTTACATCTAGGTTCTCCAGCTCTTTTGTGCCTCGTTTCGCGTTACAACGAACCGCTGTGGACTCTGCGAGCCTCATCAGCCAATGGAGCGCTGGGAGCGTATCACGTGACGACGCGGCTAGCGCGTCACTGCGCATCTTCCCGAGGTCAGGTGACCCTCACTGCGCATTAGATTGGCTTCGATGGCACGTAGCGTCCTCTTAGGTCCTTCGTGAGGTGAAGAGTAGGATAGGAAAACTCTTCGTCTTTTCTCTCTCGCTACTCGAGGGAAAGGAGTGCGGTCTGTGTTGTCGCCGAACAGATGATGTGGCCTTCGTGCTCCGCGACTCTGAAGAAAGTCTCGAGTGGTTTGCCCCCTCCTTCTTTTACAACGTTGGCGGTAAATAAAAATAAAAAAAATATACACCCGCAAAGACTGCAGTCATTCTATTTACTCCCAGTGCTCAGTTGTTTTGAAGACCCAGTTGGGTCGGGCGGTACCGTTTGTGTACTCGAAACGCACACCAAGACCCTTCTCACGCTTTTGTACGAGGAACTGAAAGGTTTCTAGCACTTGCGCTTTCTTCGTTTTCCTGTTTTACCTTGACGTGCGCGTGAGGCGAATGCTTTGAAGAGCTTATCTTTAATTCAGATTTTGATAGTGTATATTTGAGGGTATTTATGTTTAAAAGTATTATTACACTATGAGTAGCACCGGACAACCGCTTCGATGAAGTTTATATATTTTTTTAACAATTGACTGCTCGCATTTCTTAGTCATCGCCAAAAAAAATGTTATTTTTTTAGATAAATATGATCAATATTAAAAGTTACGCCGGTATAGGCAGAATAATTTAAACGTTAGAAGGGTACCGTGGTTTTTACACATTTACGGTACTTTGAGATAAGTGTTCCTTTGTACGGTGAGCCGACAAACTCGAGGGCAAATCTTACTTGTTTCGTGAAAAGTAAATGTCGAACAGTATAATTAAAACAGTGACGGCGCAGGCGACCTGGTGGGAGTTTACCATTTTGTTAAGACACCCGAGACTGGATGAGAAAATCTCGAAACAACCAAAGTATCGGGTGACTCAAGTAGCGGCCAGGCTCTTTAAATCGACCGCAAATTTCGGTTTCTTAACCTATCGCGCTACGATTTTGTGCAGCGTTGCCCACAGGTGGTGCATTTTTGCTATAAAACTTGCAAACAGCAAGCTTACTCGAGGAAAAAGTAAAGAAAGAAAAAGGCTTAGCTCCTATGGAAACCCAGCGAAGTCACGGGTCTTCAACTGAATAGCGCGCCCAATTGTTTGAACACCGGTGACTTCGTTGCGTTTCCATAGGAGTTAAGACTTTTTATTTTTTTACTTTTTTCTCAAGAAAGTTCGTTCTTTGCAAATTTTATTAAAAAAATGCACCACCTGCGGGCAACGCTGCACAAAATCGTAGCGCGGTAGGTTAAGAAACCGAATTTTGCGGTCGATTTAAAGAGCCTGGCCGCTACTTGAAACACCCAGTAGAAGAGACAGGGAAAGAAGTGCAGACACACGACGTCGTCTGACGGACTTCTTTTCCTGTCTCTCTAACTATGTTTTTTTTTTCGAGATGTTCTCACCCAGTCTCGGGTGTTTTAACGAAATAGCTAATAATCTGTAGGATACAACATTACCTCGATTTCCCGATCTAATTTGTTTGTCATCCAGAGTGCTAGAGTTGAGCGTATTTATTTTATTATTTGCGCCATCTTTTTTCCCTGGTTCACTTTTCCGCAATAGAGTCGCCTTTGCTCTCTGTCGCCTAAACGACTAAAGGCGTGACGTGACACCAGACATATACACGTTATTGAAATGAAGTAACTAAATACCGTTACTCCTTACTCAATCAAAAAGTAACTAATTACTTTACTCGTTACTGCAATTCAAAGGAAACGCGTTACATCCGCGTGAAAAATAACGCGTTATTTTCTCCTCACTCTAAATGTATCGTTTATTAATATGAACCAGTAGGCGCTTTTAATATTTGTCGTCGTTAAAATGTTTTCGCTTTTTTACCGCGTTCGCTCAGGGATAGCTGTGGCTATACTGACATACCTTGTGCACATTTTATATAGGTCTACCTAGAAGTTCCTCGTATCGGAAGTTGGAGGCATGACTTGGGGTAAGGACTAGTTTGGGCTTGGGTTTTACACTTTCCTCTGCCGTTGTAATTAAATGCCGTCACTTTTTACTTTGTCAGAAAGTAACGAACATACGTCAGTCGTTCCTTCCCTTAAAATTCAACTAAGTCATTACTTGGTTACAGAAAAGGTAACTAAATATAACTGACGCGTTACTTGTAGCGCGTTGCTTACATGTCTGCCAGACACCATAGATAGTTTAAATTGTCATTGACTGATTAATCTGAGGTTACAACCACCTCTTTCTTACTTATTAAATGATACGATCCTCAAATATCCGCAGATGGGGGAACTATCAAACCCGAAGTCGTTCCGCGTCCTGGCCTCTCCCTGTAAACCCTTTCTTTGTCACGTGAAGGGGTGACGCAATGCATGCAGGAACTTTTATTACAAGTTTCTTGCGAGGTAAAAAAGATATGTTTTCACCTAACTAAAGGCGCAACTGCTTTTTTAAAATAAGACATTGATGATATATTTTAATAATCTCTCAACTCGGGCATATCACTACAAGTGAGATGACAACGTCGCCATAATATCAATTAAAAACTAATACAATAAAATGCATTCAATGTGTCTGTGGGCAGAATCAACATTAAAAAGAGAACAAACCAAAACCAGCCACATAAAAAAGAATTGCCATGAAAATTGTTGCAGTGTTGCATTTTGGTGAACTTCACATATATTGTTTTCGCTTCAGGATACGAAAATTATAGAAACAAATGATAAATAACGACTTCGAAAGGCCGTACGCTTTGATTGCTGTGTTTATCTCCAGTTGACTACTTCCCAAAGAAATTACTGTATACTTACCTGGCGAACTAAATACATAATGAGCAATTTATATATTTCTTATCGCACAATCTCTGTTTTTCAATCTGCTGTGCAACCTATTGAGGACGCCTTAAAATAATCAATCAAAACGAAGTATACGCTAAAAAAAAACTCAGTTGAAAAAAAAAGTTTCCTGCAATTTAGTGTTTTTTACTACTTTGTAAACATATATGCACATGCAGTGTTGTACACATTCCTCAAAAAGAGGAACAAAAGCTTGTTCCGCGTTCCTTACGATTTTTAAAACCCGTTGCCGTTACAAGTGCCGTCTGTAAGAAAAAAACTCATTCCCGTTACCATTAAAAAACAAAATGGAACGTATCGTTACATATACGTTTACTTTTGAATTTTGCTGATTACCGTATTTAGTAGGATCCAACGAAGTTATTTTTAAAGATATATCCCATAAAATGGCAACATACAAATTTGAATGCCGTGATGGAAGGACACCAGGAGAAAAAAACAAAAACAACCTGAAGCAAGGTTCCATTTGTTGATATATTCACCTTTAAAAATCTCGGCGTTTTATTATATTCCTGTTCGTAGTGGGCGATTCAGACGAGCCAAATGCACTGTGATCCGGGAAGGAGGAGCGGGTTAATTTTAATGTACCTAATTAAAGGATTATCCCACATTGCACGAGCGTTTTACAACCTCACACGTTTCAATCTAAAAAAGTCCCGTGTTCTAACTTAAAGGCCGACAACCACACTACAGACTCTGCGAGGCAGAAGATCCTCCTCCCCATGAGGGAGGAGGAAACAGGCAATGGTGGACAGGGTAAAAAGGGGGAGAGGAGGAAGCGAGGGAAAAAGTGGAAAACGCGAACTGGTTGTCGGCCTTTAACAACAGTTGCTTCTCGATGTTGCTGTCCGCCAGACGAGCAGGTGGGGAAGAGGGTAGGGCTTTTGGAAAGTCAGTCTTGGAAACTAGAAGTCCTTCTTCGTGAAGGTCGAATTCGTTGTTCAGTTTGAAGGTGGGGGAGAAGGGAGAGGAAATAAAGGTTAATTTTTGTGTATCTTTTAAGCGACCAATGTTCGAGCTACAAGAATGCGTTCGATATCTGGTAGCCTGATCTTTTGTTGCAACTGTAGGTTTCTTTATGGAAGTTCAGTGATGGCTGTAGTCGGCCTTAGATTTCTGAGTGTATAAAAATTCGTGGAAGCAAAAAAAAAAGAAAGTAGCTGAGTTTGAAACGTCCTTCTTTTTGTGTCTTTTTCCTTCGACTAAACGTTTTGTTTTTTGCGCCGCAGTCTTGGGCAGTGAAAAAAGAATCAATGTCCTCCAGCACACCTGCACCCGACTGCTACCAAGCGAGGACCCCACACAATAAAGATTAAAAGAAGTAACAACAACGTTAACATAATTCTTTTCTTCGAAAATTATTTTTTTCAAACTTTTTAGTGTTGCCCCTTAGAAATAAAATAAAAATTACCTCACTGGAAGAACAAAAGGAAACGCCGTTCCTTTTTCCGTTCCCGTAAAAATGTAACGAGTTCTCGTTCCAGTTCCACGATGCAAGATGGAACGGCGGCGTTCCTTCGTTCCTCCTAAAAGAAACGCGTTCCAGGAACGCCGTTCCGTACACCACTGTGCACATGTAGTCCCCGATATGTTTTAACGTGCACTTTTGAGGGCCTACTTTGCGTTCAAAATGCTACGTGTGCGAAACTGACAACCTTGCGATCTTCGGACGATGGAAATAAGTTTGAGAAATACCGCCTAAAAGTCAAGGTCTGAGCATGACGTCATCGCTAGTCGATCTCCGACCCTCCGCGAGCGGCAAAGGCGCTGAAGCTCGGCGCCAGTCGCCGCCAAGCGGCAGACGCGTCCGTCTTGGCGCTTCGCCGCCTGCTAGCGCCGCGCTCGTTGCGAGACGCGGCGACGCCAAGATAGACGCGTCTGCCGCTTTGCGGCGACTGGCGTCCAGCTGCAGCGTGCTTGCCGCTTGCGGCTGGTCGGAGATCGACCAGCGATGACGTCATGCACATCTATCTATCGTCGAGCTTAAAAAATTAGTTCCTATTACGGTCGATCTGAATATACCGCACAGTGGCGTGCGCAAAAAACACCAACAAGCTAGCAAGTCTATAAATGATATATTACTGACTTGTAAAAACTGTATACAATTGAAAGACTTGCCTTTTTTATGGTGTCTTTTGCGCACGCCACTGTGGAGTATTTTTAGATAGAGCTTAAGACGGCGTAATTTTAGAAGGGGTCCATAGTACATCTTTGGAATTAGGCAGGGGTCATACTGCTCATACATCATACAAAAGACATCATGCAGACATCAGTCACCGCGATATCCGTGGTTCGAACGCTGCGTGCCACGTTTCTCCTTGAAATCGCTGCCATGTGGCATTCAAAGCACGTTTCTCGTGGTGACTTGCATTCGAATCTGTTTGCAGACTGCTTTTTGTTTGATGTATAAGCAGTGCTGACCCCGGTTTTAGTGTATATGTGTGTGCACAAAAAATCGAGGCTATAGGTTCTGTCGGTTACGGAGAATGTAGTTATGCTCCAAATCTTACCCGAGTAACCTGTCTTCTACGTCAGCGGGTAATACCACGTGACATCGCGGGTAAACGATCCGCGACTCAATTTTGAAACGACCGGGATAATAACCTGAAGGCTGGATACTACGCGGATTGGCTTCGTCTCGGGCTACGGAAAAAAACAAAAAAACATAGCAGCGATGGCGGAAAATAGCAGACGATCTCTTTTGATCATGGAGAAACCACACAAAGACGATAATGTTAACCGCTTCGAAGTTTTTTCTTTTACAGTGACGACGTGGGTTTTACTGAGATGGCTCAACCAGCTCATTTTGCTTACCTTCCTTTTGGGCTGTACGATTGAAACTACGAATTACTAATTCCTTTCAGTTAGACATCAACATTTTTGTTTTGACTAATCTGGGCGATCGCTGTAACTCTAGTCCAGGTGCCATAAACAGCCTCAACTCATCGTAATTAGCCCCGATTACGTTTTGCGGATATTGCTTCCACACGGTAGAGCGGTAGAGCGCATGGGGCTTTCTCAACAGTGATATGTAACTTACGTTCTGCTTTAGAAGCGAATATGATTATAAAATCACAAAGAGCACTTCGAAACCTCTAGAGACAATTTATTAGGGAGGGAAATGTGATGGGGTTGTTGACTGATCGTAGACATAAAATCTTCATGCCCTTCAGTGCTTTACGCTGCGTTATCCTCTCATCACACACACTCTGGAGAGAAAAAAACCTCCCAAAACTTCCACATTATCAACTGCGTTCGAACATTTTCATCTTTCAACGTAAGAATACAAAGTTCCCACGGAGGACGAGGATACGGAGATGCTCCTGTTTACGTTCGCACTCTGATAATAACAAGTATACCTTCACTGAGGGGAGGTACACGGTCTGAATGAGGTGCAATCAATTCCTGCGTTGAAAACAGCAGCACAAATGGCTGCACCTCATTCTTTGTTATTTCGAACGTCGACGCCAAAGCCAACGGAGAAAACGAGCTTTGATGGTCTGTCAACGCAGGAAGCAGACGACGAACAGATCACGTGACGTATTTACTCCGATTTGATCCGGCTTCATCCCTTATCGGGGAGGGGATGGCGTTGATGTATTACTCAGGCGAATATTGCGTATTTTGCGCGCCGCATTCTTATGCTATCATCGTACGGCGTTCGAGTGAGTTTTGAAACGCCAAAATTGCAAGCCTGTGCTCCGGAGTCGGATCAGGCGTCGAATTTTGAAGCTCAGCCTACAGTTGGTTGAAAACGGTTAGCAAAACAAGTGAAAATAGCACCTGGGTGAAACAAGAGGCGCTCAGGCTACTTTAAATCGACCGGGGAGGTCAGCGTTTCTTAACCTATCGCGCCACGACTTTGTGCAGCGTTGCCCACGAGATGGTGCATTTTTTTGTAAATTTGCAAAAGAGTTACCGGAGGAATAAAGTAAAAGAACAGCTCCTACGAGAACTCGCAACTGCCGACGCCTCCGGTCTGCGATTCTTCACGGCGCCGTTTCTCACGGGAGACAAGAGATGGCGCAACGAACGCGTAGCAGACTGAACGAGCGGCGGGCTTCCTGAAGCCTGACACTTCAGCGAGTACCGATCCTTTCGACTCAAAGCAGCTGCGCGTTCACCGACAGGCGGCGACAGTCACAGAAGCTTTCGCTCGGCGCGGCAACAACAAGGAACTGCAGTTCCTTGTCTGCTAAGCCCGGTGGCTCTCGGACGTCGATCTTCGCTCGTTCGTCGGCGGCGGTTGGCGTCGCATTGCTCGCGCCATCTTTTCTCTCCCGTGCAGAAGCGGCGCCGTGTTGTTTGCAGACCGGTGGCGTCGCTGCGTTACAAATTTCACGGCTACGCTGCTGCGCTTTCTGGGTGAGTTCGTTCTTTGCAAGTTTCGCGTCGCCATCTGTGGGCCTCGTGCTGCACAAAGTCGTAGCGCGACAGGTCAAGCTCAGATGCCTCCGGTCGGTTTAAAGAAACCTGTCTCCTTGTTTCACCCTGTACATGCTCGAAGTTGCGCGTCGTTTTCGACCTACCGGACCGAACTGGAAAAAAGGGGGAGCCGGACACGTCTCCCCGTGATTTTCGGTGCGTCAATCTCTCCTTTCCTCAGCCCGAATACCAAAAAAAGATCGAGAGAGGGAAGGAGAGAGAGAGAAAGAGAGAGGGGTCAGTTACCCATATCAGATGTAATTAAATGTTTTTATTGGCGCTGCGATTGCCCGGTAGAGGCGCAGCACTTATCTTTTTCTTGATCCATTTTCTAGCGTTTTGAGGTTCCCTCGATATACGCCTTGGCGCCCTAGGGCCCCTGGTTGTTCCGGCGGTCTGGTAGCACTGAAACCTCTATCCGGCAACTGACTCTGCTATGCCCCGTTTCACCTTATCTTTGGCACCTGGCAGCAGGCTGGCGCGGGCTCCTGGCGTTGGTATTAGCTGCCCGTAGGTGCACGCAGAGCTGTGTGCCGCCAGAGATGCGCTTTTACGAGCCAGGAGCTCAGCGCTTGCGGCATTTCCTGCGGTACAGCACAAGCTGAAACAGAGTTAGCTAGCGCGGCGCGTTTGAGCTCATCGGCTTGGACGAAGCTCGGGCTGGGTTAGAGCTCTCGATCTTTAGCCTCGACTTTGGCTTGGGCGTAGCTGCGGGTTGAGATCTTTTTGCAGCGTATTTATCTGTCGTCTGGTTCACATCGCCTTCCCCGACTCCCTAAGCGCGCCGGCGGGCGCCAGATGACAGCGCCATCTGTAACGGACGTTGGCCGGCCCTGTTCGTCCTCGTGAGCGGGACCAACCGCCTACCATGCACGCTCCTTTTTTTCCGTCATTTTCTTTTCTTTTTTCGCTGCCGCTCTGCTATCTTCTGGAAAGTGAGAAAGAGATGACAGCCTATCGCCGGAATAGAGTGCCTGCGCCTCCGCTCACCCCAAAGTGTCACGAAGTCTGCGCCTAGCTCCACGCCAGCGTCGCCCGCCAGCGCGTCTCGTACAGCGTCTACGCGGCGGTACAGCCGGCCAGTGCGGCGACGCAAAGACTGCACGTCCGGCCGCCTTGCGGCGACGCTCGTCGAGCTTCGGCGCGTTGCCACCTGGGGCGGGTCGGAGTCCACCAGCGACGGCGTCGTGCGCGGGGCATTGTCTTCTAGGTGCTACTGGCTGACCAGACGTCGTGTCTCGACTCTGGATATAACTGCTGATCGGAGCTGAAAAAGTAATGCGGCAAGACTAAGCTCGTCTGCTCCTTTGCAAGGGTTGTGGCGACGTCAGCTCGCCGGCGCTACTGGTTAGCTCCGATTGAAGGATCGTGGTTGAACACTCGAATCGAGCGGCATTGGTATGCCCACTACCCATCGATCAGGTGCCGATCAGAAAACTCGGCGATTCTAACGTCTGCAACCCTTGCAGCGTTACGAACGAGCTTGCGCTCCTCATGGGGGAGTTTAGTAGGTGATCGAGTTTTTGTTGGTCGTTTCAGTACCTCCAGAACGGTACCCCCGATAACGATGCTATGCTAAGCGCATAGGCGGGCAGAGTATCGGGCCATCGTTAACTCGGTGATCGGTCGTCTTCGCTAACTGCTCGTCTATATGTCCCGTTGACAATGCCAGTACCTCGATGCCGGTTCATGTCTGAAAAGTTTGGCAGGGGTGGCGAGAATCGATTGCTGGAGTTTTTTCTGAGGCAGTCCTAAGCTCCTAATCTATAAAAATGCGCTTTTTTAACGCTATCGTGAAGCGCTTGCTATAATCGGCTATGTACTCGGTGATAAGTTTATGAGGGACTCTGCCGTTAACCGCTCTTTCTTTTCCTTGGTATGTGATTAAAATTTAGGCGGATAGCCACTTTAAGTCGCGTGTTTCGATGAGATTCGTTCTCGGAGGAGTTAATAGGAACCCCTTGTGCACGCGCGGTTGTGTGTACATTTGTGCTTAGGAATATAAGTGAGACAAAGTGGAACGAAAAGGACATACTTTAATTTATGTGTCGCTTGGTTTTGGCGAAAAGTTAGTTCTAAAGTTTTCTCTAAAGCAACGAAAAGCTGGCGACAAGGCAATTTTTTATCTTTGTTGCCGTGGCAGCTTGGCGCAAATTAAGTTTGTTTCTTTGGGGAGCACACGGGAAATCCGATTGGGATTATGGGAAAGAACTTGTGCCAGGAAAACTTGTCACCTCGGCCTTTCGCACTGTAGGAGTGCGTGTTTCTCTGTGTGTGTGTGTGTGTGTGTGTGTGTGTGTGTGTGCGCGTGTGTGTGTGTGCGTGTGCGTGTGTGTGCGTGCGTGTGTGTGTGTGTGCGCGCGCGCGCGCGCTCTTTCTGACGCCAGTGAATCATTATAGGTTCAGGGTTTATCGATATGCATTTTAACGTGGCATCTTTGGTTGTGTGTTCGGCATTTTTGTGACGCATGGACAAAGGTACAAGAATTAATGCGGCAGTGACTTTTTGTGTGTGTGTAGTGGGGGGAAGGGGGGGGGAGGCTATCGCAATAAAAACTCGTTCGCACCAGGCGGGAATCGAATGCAGACCAAATAGATTATTAAGCTAAGTGTCTTTTCAGCATGTCATGATACCTTTTTTCGTTACTGCCCATTTTGATTGGTGAAGCGAGCAATCCCCACCTTGTGAATAAGGTTCATCAACGAGAACTCGAAAATTTCTTAGGCTTTAAAATCAAAATATCAGACTTTCATGAACATTGATAATCGCCAGGCAAGATGCGACTTGTATCAACTTGTTCTTTAAAAAAGTAAAAAACCACATTTGTTGCGGGTTTATCAACATGCGCTCTTACCGACCATGTAGCGTCTGTTGGCTATGAAAACGATAACATGATGATCTCAATGGGTAGATACTTTCAAGTAACCAGATTCTAAAGGAATTTTTCATTAAGTCGTCTACATGTTCAACAAACAACCAGTGTTGACGCTGATTCCTGCGTTTCCTCTAGACTCCTTACACGCATTTTAGTATACGAAGTTAAAGGTCAAAGTGTGATAAAGATGATGTGAAGTCATGCGCTTACTGATGACGTGATTAAGTGGCTGGTCCCTGATGGACGACGCTGCCGATGAAGACGGCTGCGGCAAAGCACAACATGGTCGCCAGTGTTGAAGTGGCATCGGTGGTATGCGCTGGCGACGATATGATTTCAGATGTGTTGCCGGCGAATAAATTCTCTGCAAATCATTATCTCTGGCGCCTCACAAAAAAAAACAGCCGCGTGCTGGGGATGACAGCGGTAACTACTCAGGAACAACTGCGTTTTCCATTTCGACACTTCCAGACCTCGCACAAAGTCACGTTTACCTTTATCAGCAAAGGCGCCTGATGCCTTTTTTTCTTGTTTGCCGTTAACCTGTTATCGTCATTGATGACGATTTCCCGGAAGACTGGCGTTTTCTCCGCTATGCGGGCACTGGCTGTTTTATTTTAGGTTAGGCAGCGTATTGTATTACGCTGTTGGCGGGCGTTGATCTGTGACCTCGGCAGCAACTGGTTATTGTTGGCAGAAAATTCTGATTTCTCTGGTAGTTTAGCGGATAAATTAAGTTTCTTCTTCCGTTGGCAGATAACACTATGACCTCAACCAATTCCGATTCTCCGCTGAACAACAGGAGATGGGTGGTGTTAGTCGCGTGACGTCAATTTTCCCGCTAAATCTAGCAGAGGAACTGAGTTTTTATAGGTGACGTGACGCAGAGTTATGTGACGTCATCTTCCCCGCTAGTTGGCGGAAGCTGGTCGGGGATGAGAGAGTGGCGGTTACATGCCTCACTCTCTCTCCAGAAGACTGCTCATTTTCATTACAGGTTGATGGCATCATTCATTTATTTATTTCTCTTTGAATATCCGTTATGCTGTTCTGGCTTTATTATTTTTCTTAAAGTCTTTGTATTTCAGTTTTGGCCTTTATTTTACAGATTCCTTCTCCGTTGACAGATGTTTCAATGGCATTAGTGCTATCGCCTATGAAAATCAACGCGCTATCGGAATGTCGTAACAAACGCCTTCGAAACAAACGGCTCTATTGTTTCCCTTGGCGTCCTTGTTGTCCCCCTCAGAAAGGCGTCAGATTTCTCAGCTTGATCCCCGCAAAGGTCACTTTAACGTTGAACGTTCCTGCGATGGACATTGACGAAGCTAAAGCTGACATATTTTTGTCGAATTCAGTCGCGGGTTCGAACATAAGTTAACATCTGATGTCTGTCCCCTCTCAAAATATTTATTTGACCTTCGCATACTGGCAGGCAACTGATTCTCAACAAAAGTTCTCCTTTTGCGTGAACCATATGCGTTCACGTATCTTGTTCGCATACACGTTCAGCTAGGACCAAGTTTTATCTAAATATTTTATTTACCCTCAACCGCATTAAATCAACAACGAATATTGATAAGTTCTGGCTGAAGCCAGGTTATTGTTTACTGTCGAATATCGCCAATTTAAAAGTAAGTGCTGGTCAGGTACCTTCAGGCTGGTCCCAAAGACTGAATTCGTCGAAAACATTCAAATGGCAAGATGCCTTATATCGCCGAAAGTAGATAAGGAAACAAATGCTATGAAATCGCCAAATAACGGGGCAAGGCAAAACCAGAACAACCTAAGGCTGCTGCTTTCTTAACGTATCTCATTACGTCGTGGACGTGAAGGTGCTACAAGAGCTGGCTGTTAAGGCATCTTTAGTCAGCAACAAAACAACCATTACAAATCCCCATATGGGCGACCGAGGTGGCATGCTGGTTGTACAGGAAACCTTTTAGGGCACGGAAGATTACGTGCAAATTCAGAAAAAACCACGCATTCTGTTCACCTTTTCTTATGAAAGTATTCGCCGCGCTTATCTAACGCTAACCGGATTTGACATGTATCATTAATAACCAGACCACTCACTCATCGTAAAATGGAAATGACATCGTGCAGGCATGTATTGCATACCACCACATTGCAAACGACCTATCTAATGGAAAAATCATCAAACCATCACAGAGAAGTCCTCGTCATTAAAGTATCGGGTGAGCATTCAAACGATATGATAGGATCTTCTGTGTGCACAGCTGGAGACAAGTTAAAGCAGCATTGTATCTTTACCCCTGTATCTTCACCCCCTATATCTTATATCACCGCTCCAGCAGGCCAAAAATTCGCTTGTTTCTGTTTTTGCAACGATAGTATTTATAGGCATTGTTTATTATAGAAGCGGTTTATTTTGTCCTGGCGGGCTGGCGGCGGCGGAGAAATAAGTCTGACGTACTAACAATCGTAGACGACGAGGCATGGCCGTCTTTGATATCTGTTGGTTCAGTCCTTGCATCGTCCCGTTTGTTTACGCGCGTGCAACATTTTTTCTAAAACGTTTTATTGTAATTAATATCAGGCGGGTAAATATAAAATATTGATGACATATATAAACAAATAAAATAAAATAATTACTCTAATCTCTTCCGTAATCGGACGAAAAAAAAAAAAAAAAAGAGCGACTAAACACAGTAATTAAGTATTTAAATGGATATTATGACATAACTTTCAGGATTTTCAATTTCCGTTTGTTTCCTTAAAGCGACATCTGTATATCTTTCAAATTTCACTGAAATAGCGTTTTATCACCATATCAATTTCAGATGCGTTTTATCCATGCAATATTTATTTTGTATTTATGTCATTGTTATTTATTTTACGATTCTTATTTTTGATGGACGTCTTTACTTTGGCAACAATTAATATTCAACTATATAAATGAATATAAACAGGTATTGATTGAAAGTTCAAAGCTCTAATTCTCCCTGAATAAGCAATTCGATATTACCGTTCGCAGGGTATGAAATAAGAGTGAACCATTATTAATTCTCGTATTTTTGTTTCTCATAGACTGTCTCTTGTAACGCGTTTATTATCAACATTGGCTGTGTTTCATTAGTTGCTGTATACTAATTGATTGACAAAGTTTATTAAAAAAACAACAAAAAAAAGGCAATTATTTATTTCGAATAACAGGCGTTTGTTAACAGCTCTTGCAATGTAACTTCTTCAGGCGCGGGTAACAGGAGATTAGCGGGTAGTAGTTGGCAGAAAGCGGTCTTGAACCTGAGGTGAAATAGGTTACGTTCTTATTCTTTATAGTATGCTAAGAGTTTGGACTTAGATTATTTGGCTCCTCCTTTTTGAAGATAGTGAACTTTCGCATTTTCTAACCATTTGGAGTTGATTGTGCTATAGGCCGGCTACGAAGGTCAGAACTGATATGCCTTATAAACTTCGATAGGCTAAGAACATTCCTCTTTTTCATGAAGTAGCCAAATAATGCATAGCAGCAAATTTATTTTATATGCATCAAGTGGTTAATATATTTTGTGGTAGTACTGTCGAGGTCGGTTTTAACGAAGTCGGTTGTAACGAAATTGCGGCTACAGCAGAAGCGATCACGATTTCCCATTCACACTTTTGCACCTCGTTATAATCGAAGTCGGTTATAACGAAATAGCGAATATAGCGAAGTGATTCTCAAGTTAAATTGTTCCGTTAATAGAATCAAACAATTAATTTACGGAAAACGCACAAGTAATTGTATGCGTCCGAATCAGAATACGGTATTCATTTCAAGCGTAGGTTTTACCCCAGATAGGCGTTGCCCTCGTACTGCCCTGCTTATGTTCGGTGACCATATACACCCAACATTATCAGTTTTATATCGGAGTGAATATAGATATTTTTACTATCAGTCTAGGTTATAACAAATATCGATTTTTGTTCCACAGTATCACGTTAAAAAATTGAATCCAAATGGCCTGGACAAACTTAAAAAAAAAAACTTATTGTAATGAGGACTCTACTTACTGCCTATCTCGCACCACAGGGATAAATTAACGAATTTAGAAGAGGATACTAAACAATTAAG
>JAZHYW010002660.1:0-57397 GCA_037355805.1 Ixodes ricinus
TGCTTTATTCTTTGCCAGCCCCAGCGCATGACTATGATGAACACTGGCGGCATACAATTAGCGTCAGATCACATTGCCGCCTGTTCTATTAGCGAGTTGAGGATAGGAAACCTGTTTCTTTCCTTTATTTTTTCTGCGTCTGCCATTGAGCAGAGAGGAAAACTAATGCGTGTTTTTGCAAGCTATCAACGTCAGGTATTAGCTCTTAGCGGTATTTACTGAAGTACGAAAATTGTTACATGAACTATTTTACATGTACACATCATTGAGGCACTCAAACATGTCTTCGTTGTTGCTGAACTGTCTGAGAAAGTTGTCCCCGAGAATAAAATCATTGAAAAGACTGAATATGGCTTATTAATCTGACGATAAATAGAACTACAAGTGTGTACGGCAGGGATACCTGATAAGAAAGATTCTAGTGGCCTTTGACAGACAGCCGAAGTCGGCAGCCGCTCAAATTCTCGCAGTTTTGTTTAACCTTCACAGTTTTTGGATGCAAAAATTAAAGAAAAAAATGGAGAATTACTGCAAAATTAATGACAGTAATATAATTGTCGAATTGGCACCCTCAAACAAAGAAGGGAGTCCCCCAGAAATAGGGGGGGGGACTCCCTTCAAGAACCTAAAAAAAGGGGGGGGGCGTTTAAAATTTCTTTGTGTTGTAAAGGTTCCTCTGCTCCGCATCTTCGGCACCGAGCAGACAGCGTGATCCCGCAAAACTACTTCGTTTGCGAAATCACCCCTGCCAGAAAGCGCGTTTTCGGGGTGCCAGACGCTCGCGCCGTTCCTCACGACGCTGCACCAAGAAAGAATAATTTTTGTTACTGAATACATGAATTGCACAGAGCGCGAACCTCCTGCAGTGTGCATTTTGCACCTCGGCATTTGATTTTCTCAGCAAAAAGAAATCTCTGACCACTCGCATATAGTGCGGTGATGTCACGTGCAAACCATGTTAAACAGTTCAGTTTTCTGTTAAAATGTGATGTTCTCAACACAATACTTCTTTTCACTTTAAGTGTGAGCATATCAGAAACTAAAAAAGCGAGCTCCGGGCTTTCAGCGTTCAAGCACGCGCGCTCCTGCAGTGCAAGTGGTCAGGACCAAAGGCTCGTGCTTGTAGCATAGTAAAGTGGAGATTTGGGCCAGTTGGTTCATTGCAAATAAAAAGCGCCGAAAAAATACAGGCACACAGACGAAGGAAAACAGGACAAGGCGCACTCTCAACTGCAGTTTATTGAAACTTCACATGTTATATAGCCACAAAAACCCTGTTTACCCTATCTGCTGAGCCCGCGTTTCGAAAATTCATACACATTTGTAGATAAAGATAAAGACGTGTCACTTATACATTTCTTCTTCCTGGTCCTAATTCCATATGCCTGGTGTAATTCTCGCGACACTTTATCTTTGTACCTAGCCAAAATCTTAGTGTTTGTTTGTAGCATAGGCTGCATCTGGACTTGAAGGGGCCATGCAGAGCGTTTCTGGCCATTTTTTGTTTTTTATTTGCATTGCTTTCGCTCGAATTAGTGGCTGGGACTCTAGCAACACATTAAACATAAAATAAACAAGAAATCTGGCGTATTTTGAACATAATAGCTGAAAGAGGTTTAGAATTTTGAGAGCATTTTATTTTGTTGATGACGTTATTGGTCTGAGCCAATAGAGAACCTAAACGACAAGAGCGTGAAACAACCATGCGCGATCTTCCTAGGTGTTGGAAATTAACATCCAGTTATGAAGATGTGAGCGCCCCACCAATTTACGGGTGTTCCAAGCAAATATATGAGTGAGAGTCACGTGCTTGAAAGAATCAAAAGAGGTACTTTGCGCCTATTTAGCCAGTTCTACCTTTAGAATTCTATGTCATCATTATCCGACGTTCTAGACCAATGTCGTCACTGAACGCTCATGTTTGACACTGATAGGCACGCCGCTCGAAGCAGCATTTGCTTTTCTTCGGCCCTTTGCAATGCCCCTTTAAGCTGAAACAAAGTATAGCAAAGGGGATGTCCAAATTGTAAAGTTGTGCAGTATATATAGCAGTCTCGCGATGATATGCTGCAGCCTCATAAAATGTTAGAGCGCGCATAACTGATAAAGCACGGAGTTGTAAAATCAGGCCACAAAACAATTGCCCGTAAAACCAAATATCGCTTTAGCCTCCCAAGACAGTATTCTGCGAAGTTTCGAGCTCGTGCAATCCGATGTCCTAATGTGATTTAAATTAGAAATGTATTGTCTGTTCTTTGCGATATTTATGTGTAATTAGGAACATCATTACACGCATCTCTACTAGAGAAATACGCACCATAACCAGCCAAGTCCTGAACAGTAAAAAGTCCAACGTTTCAAAACCGATTTTTTTTTTATCAAGGGCGACTATTTGCATGTGGAGAGCAGCAGCTTCTTTTCTATCTACTGTGTGTCGTTTGCTTCACTCACTTTTTCTTCTTCAACTGCCCTAGTCCGTTGACAAACGGCGATGGTTAAGTGGCTGTCGACCTATTGAGCCCGACCTATTGAAACGTCGGGCCACTAAATGTTTAGGACTTGGTTTGTGTAGGTCTGTATTTGTCAACTTTTTGACCGAACCAGACGGAGTTCCGTCAAACGTGTTTACGTTTAAAACATCCATCCCTATATAGTTCTTTTTGCAGTAAGGCGTCGTGTATGGAATTATTTAGAAGAATATAATTTATTATCTCTCTCCCGCACATTTCGTGCATTTGCCTTAATCTATAACGTGAGCACACAGTTCTTTTTGGCATACCCCGCGACCTGGTGTTTCACACTGCCAAACAGCGAACAAATAAGCACGTTCCGCAGACTCAACAGATGGCGTATTTTTGAGTATCGTCCTCCCGTGTCGGTCTGAAGCGGTTATGTGAACTTCATACAGTCAAATTTATTTATGACAATAACAAATATTTTCTTACTACCTGAAGACTTGACAACATAAATAAACGGCCTATCACCATAAAGATATATATCATAAGTTAAGGCACCTACAAATTATCTGAAATATGCTCTGCAAATTTTTTCCGGCGTTTTTATCCTCGAGAGGCACGTGCATAAGTGATTTGGAAGAAACTTATGTTTTTTTTTTTATTTTGAGGCTGATTTAAATAACTTGTGTTCCTGACGCATATTCAACTTCTGAAACATATAGAAGTCTGTTGCTTTTTTATTTGATGAACAACCATTTTATGTGTCTGTGGGCTGGATGAAAACAAAGTGCATACACAGTGGCGCGTGGCAGAACTATGACGATTGCGCACGTCAGAAAGTGACCAATTAAGTAGCTGTAATTTCAAGTAGACTATGAAATACCCCTTTGTTGTATATAACAAAAAATCACCAATTAGCAAGGGTGATGCTTATTTACAAATTGAATTGACCGGCATCTTGTCAAAAACAAACATCAAACGCCAAGCTATGTCGAATAGGTGCACTTCAATGCGCTCTATTTTAGGTCATATCCGAACTGAATACGAAGGTCACTCTTTTCTGCATTATTATTCGCCTGCATCACGGCGCTGAGTTTAAACAATACTGGTCAGGAAAGCAAGCGTTGTGCTTGCCGCTTAGAGTTTCTATAAAAGGTAGACTGAAAGGGTTTGTCCTAAAACTCTCCTGACATTTTGAAAATCTTATTGATTTAAGCTCAGTTGCATCGTCATCATATATATTGTGAAACGTAGTTTATAATCTAGATTTCAAAATATATATGGCGAGAACGTGCCCATTTCATGATTGTATGCACTATCTAATTTCTCAGTACAAGAGCACAGTAGGACTTGACTTTTAATATTGCAACGCAAAGGTTTACCAATCACGCGCATTTCAGACGACCGATGAGACTGATAACCTTTAGATTCAGGTAATATATGTGCGACTGAGGTAAAAAGAAATAGATGTTGAGTCATATATGTTAATCTAGCTGTTCATTTACTGTTTCATCGAAATTAAACAACGCAATTTATTTTTGGTACCTGAAAAAAAAAAGTGGATTCAACAAATGATAAAAAGCTATATAGTTACTAGTTTCACTCTTGAAAAAGTGCCTATTGCCAAACGAACGCGAAAAATATACTCTCAGTTTAGCGGTTCAAACCGGTTCGAACCGGTTCAAACCGGTTCGAACCGTTATTTTTCGCTCCTCGGAACTGAACCGGAGCTGAACCAAAATCCGTGAACCCGAACCGGAACCGAACCGATAAAAATTTCGGTTCGACACTCTGTTCAGTACCTTTGCATTTTGTTCTGGTTCGAATCTGGGTCAGTGATGTTTTTTTTTCAAATAACGGTTCCATTAACGTTCCACCAAGCGCGAACCAGTTTAAACCGGTGCATAAAAATTAAGTCTAGTCCACAGCTCCCGGAGAGTTTTAATAAGGAAAAGATGAGCTCTACAGAACGTCACCTGCATGAAACTACCAAGGTACAATACTCACATGGGAAATGGATCTAATAAGAAGCACGGTGACACCGCTACAATAGCGCGCATCTACTCGCGAACTACCCACAGAAACAAATTATTCGTTTATTTGTTTAAAAGGAGTTTAGTCTGCCAGAGTAGAACGACATTGTTACCCACAGTAGATGAGTAAATTAGTCAGTGCAGTATGACTACTATCCTGGGTCTTTGAGTGGTACCACACAGTACTTATAATGACAGCACGCCGGTACGATGCTCATTTAGATCGAAACGGCAAACTATAAATACCGCAAGCGCAAGCGACTTGCTCGAACCAATAAGTTGAAGAGGCGAAAGTCAAAGAAGGCCTGTCGAAAAACCAGTAAAAAATCAGCAGAACCCATCCTTTGGGAATGATTATCTACGTTAATGCGAATAGCATCAAACGGTGCGGAGTTATGCGCGTTCGTCAGGTGGCCGGCACACTCTAGATACGCCAGCCCACTCTTGAGGCGATTCTAAATTTGTTGACACTTTCACAGCCCTGCGCACGATCTCCGCAGCCCAGCACGTGCGTTTGTGTCACTTAGGAAGGCGAGCAAAGCACGCGCCATACGCACAAACACTCAAAATGGTACCGACCAGACTTTCAGGCGTCTCAGCTAGTCTCAACCAACGGTACTCTAAACGGTTGTTTATATCTTTACCATAGGACGCGCTACAGCGCTGTCACAGCACCGGTGCGCGCGCGTTCCATGCACGAGGGCTCATTCCGCTCTCCTGAGGCTGAGCACGGCCGCTACATCACCCTCTCCCGAGCGCGGGAGAGGGTGAGCTAGCGGCCGTGAGCGGAATGAGCCCTCGTGCATGGAACGCGCGCGCACCGGTAGCTGTGACAGCGCTGTAAAGCGCGTCCTATGGTAAAGATATAAACAACCGTTTAGAGTGCGTTGAATGACTGCCTTCATAGCTCTGTGGTTAGCGCGTCTGCCTGCTGATCAAAGGGTCAACGGTTCGAATCCCAGCCGGCGCCGGTCTTTTTTATTTATTTATCGACCCGCGGCGTAAGAGGTTAGATAGCCAGATAGATAGATAAATAGATAGATAGATAGATACATAGACGAAAAGTGCGTGAAGTATCCAAAGAATGCTATTCGCATTAAAACAAAAGAACAAAACAGGCGACTTGCTGTTGCTAGAAAATGCACACACCAAGCAAAATGTTCTCCCAGCCGCGTCCACGGCTCTGCGCGACTGACATCCCGGTGACCGGCGCGGCAGTGTCGCACTCGATGTGGCTTTCACCTCCTGGCGCCTGCAGATTTCGCCACCACGGAAAAAACCGCGCCGACGGCCGACAACGTTTAATTTTTAAGTTGATGTTTACGTTCGTTTTCACATTCTTTGAAAATTATTGCTTAGCAGCCAGAAAAGAAAACACCCCCACACACAAACACGTAAACACATACACACCAGTGTCAGTGATTTCCCCCTATTGAAAATTCTCATTTGTATGAAAAATGTCTGTGTCCAATAAACACATATGAATCATACAAGATATATAAGAACATATAAGAACCATATAAGAACTGTATAAGAACTATATGAGATATATGAGAACTTACAAGCGCCATATGAGAGATTTGTGAGAAGTTTCTTATACGTTTCTTATATGGTTCTTATATATCTTATATAGTTCTTATATAGTTCTTACATGGTTCTTATATGTTCTTATATATCCTGTATGATTAATATGTGTTTATTGGACACCAGAAATGTCTCATACAAATGACTTTTTCACTAGGGCCTGCACACCTTTATTGGGCTTTGCACACCCCTTGTTTTCGTGAAGGCACCCATTTAACTCGCAACGACTCCACTTTTTATAAACGCCCTCCCCCTACCCACCCTTACCTCCCACCTAAAACTTTAGACACCTGCCTAAGTTCAATGCCTGGGGAAGCCCATGTTACGCTCGCACAAAGAATCCACATCTCGCCTCTCGGAGTTTCACCTTGCGACGTACCGCAATGGACGCTAAGAGCCACACAAGCGATTCCATAGATCATAGCTTGTCTCGTGTCTTTGCAGTCCCCGCGTCGTTGCGCCCAACCGGATGGGCACGTGACACCCTTTAAGCTGTGAATTGATTCAGGTGGCTCGTAGCGTTTCTTGCTCTCCATCCTAACGTGAATCAAAATATTGAAGTGTGAGCCTTCCCACCGACTCCCCAACGAAAATTGATGCTGCACATAGCAGTGCAATATACTTAGTTTGTTTTATTATAGAGCAGATGTCTCCATGTCGTCCCTGTGGTTGGCTTTTGTAAACACCGAACCGCTAACGCCACCGTCACAGCTTTTATTTATTTTTCGCCGCCACCTGCAAAGAATTCGCGGCTCATATTTTATTACGCCGGACCGTTAAACATGAACCGTTAACCGCCTCAAGAGATTACGTTCTGTTCCGGTTGGCATTAAAAATTAAATCTTTGCTTTGGGGTAATGTTTTGTTGCGGTTCAGTGGAAAACAATAATTTTTCTCCGGTTTTCGGTTCGTGTTCGATACGACGTTATGTTTAAAATTTACCTGTTAATGGCGTATTATTATAACAGCCGCTTGTCGTGTCTCACGGCGCCATGAAAGACCAGTTGTTCATCTGGTTCAGTTCTGGTTGTTTCACGGAGGGCGTGCCATTTCCACTCTCGAAGAACAATAAGCCAGTGAGGAAATGAAGCCGTCAGTTAACTACAGTGCAACGGTGCTGTAGCAACTCTCCATTCGCTAGCGAATTTCACTATCAGGACGTGGGTCCGAAATGAAATCTGAGACAGCTCGCATAGTAACCCAGCCCATTCCATTCCCATCCAGTCCTGGCAAGGGTAATATAATTCCATTCCCATTCTACTCCCCCAGCGCGACCGCCATTCAATTCCGGGGTCGCGAAAGAGCGGAATCTTTTTGGAATCATTCAAACTCCGGAGAGGCGACTCCGGAATAGTGCTCTAAAGGAACGAAGTCCACCTTATAACTGGCGCTCACCAAGACAAGGCTTTGCAGCAGCAGGTGCTCGCGCCTATCATCGGAGACAACCCCAACACGAAGCCCTGTCGGGGACAGCGTGCCCATGAAAAGGTGGATGTATTGGATCGTTCACTGTCTATATATAGACACACAAGGATACTTATAAGCATCCTTGTCCGCTGTGCCCTACAGCGCACCCGCGCCACCAATAAATAGCCTCTTTGTTAGTCTGGACATCGATCTGTGCACTCGCATCCTGAGCCCGATAGATGTTGTCAGAGGTGACCTCGACCTCCTCGGAGGCAGAAATAACACAGACACCACTGGAGCCGTTGAAGCTGCGTGACAACATAGCCGCTGCCTCAAAGAAGCTAAGCAACGAATTGAAGTGTTTGTAGAAGCAACGGAACCCACGAAGTCATGCCGCAAGGAACAAATGGCCGCAATCTTCTTCCACATCGAGGTGTCAGCAAGCCATCAACGTGTTAAACACGTTAAATTTATTGCCTCAGCAGCAGAACGTTTACGACGTGCTAGTAAGGACATGTGAGGACTACTGCCTGACCAACTGCCACGAGACCTATGAGCGTTACGCGTTTCGCACGCGTCGCCAAACAGAAGGAGAGCCATTAGAGCTATTTTTCCGGGACCTTCAACTCAAAGCTAAAACCTGCAACTTTGTACAGCTAGAGGAATTTATGCTCCGTGATCATATCGTCTATGGAATCAGGAGCACGCTGCTATGTGAGAAGCTGCTAAAAAGAACCTTACTCTAGGAGTAACCATCCACTGTTGCAAGGTCGAAGAGCGCGCCGAAGCGCAGAACAAAGCGTGTAACAAAAAATCCGCAAAGCTTAAACCAGTTCAGAAGGGATAAGGCAAACAGCGTGAAGGCAGCGAATGCCGTTCTTGCAGCTCGGATCACGAGCCAAGGAAATGTCAAGAGCACGGGAAAACATGATTCAAGTGCATGAAGCCGCACCGTTTCGCCTTGTTGTTGCAGGAACAAAACGACCGTTAATGGCTTGGCCGACGGCGACTAGAGTGACATCGTCTTTGATATTTTAAAAATCTCAACGACCGAAAGCAGCCAAAGCAGCTGTGACTGGGTCGTCAAAACGCACATTCAAAGGGGCGAAATGCGTCTGAAAGTCAATATGAGAACGCAGGCGAACCTCCTCCCCCGGGCGCTGTTTGCGAAACTGAAAACGAAACAGCAGCCTGGTCCCACGAGTATCGTTCTTCGCCACTACGGGGGCGGCAAAATTCCACATAACGGAACAGTTTGTCTCCCGGTGCACATCGGCAAGCGCGTGTGCACCTCGGCTTCTTTGTGTTAAAAGGAGCAGTCCATGCAAGGCCTCAGAGCAAAGGAACAGTTTGTACTGGTGTAGAGAGTGGACTCGCTGCATAACAAGTCGCCCAGCCAATGTACCAAGCAGTAATTTCGAAGTCTCTTCGCCCGTATCCGCAAAACGGGACGCGAGTAGAAGATTGTGCTTCTACAGAACGTCGTAGCGGTCTTGCAGCCCGCCCGGCGAGTATTGCACGCGCCCAGAGAGCAACGTACGGGGGAACTGAATTGCACGGAGGCCTCACGCAATATCTCTAAAGCCGAAAAACCATTCGATTTGGTGAGTACCTTGGTCAATGTAAGACAAAAGAACGGCAAGCTTCGCAAATGCATGGACCCTCTAAAGGTGAACCGGGTGTTAAAGTGATAACTTTTTCAACGGTCAGGTGTTGAGAAAGTTGAATGTGAGACAGCGCGCGCGAACGATTTCAGCGGCCTTGACGCGAACACTGGCTTTCAGCACATCCCACTAGAAGAACATACAAAATTTTTCCATTCAGCAATTCCTTACGTCTTTAACCGATATCTCAGGGTGCCCTTTGTCATCGTGTCTGCACCCCACCTATTCCAAAGCTCAATGACCCATTTATTCGACAGTCTCTCCGGTCTTGGGGTGTACATCCACGATATACTGGTGTAGGGTGTAACACGAGAAAAGCAAAATGACCGCCTTCAGAAGACGTTGGCAAGGCCGAGGCTAAGGTGTAAAGTCTGAATGCGGAGAAGTACTTCTTTGAACAAAAGGAAATCAGTTTTCTTGGCGACAGGGTTAGTTCCGAGAAAATTAAACCGTACCCAGACTAAGTGAAGTCCGTCGTACAACATCCCATATCCACGTAAAAAAAAGAATTCTACGCCAGCTTGGTGTATTTTGGCAAGCATTTGCCACACCTATTGTCCCAAACTGAGGACTTGCGAAGCCTAGTTTGAGATTACACTATTTCTGAATGGACCCGTGTACATGATCGCGAGTTGGAGCAGCTTAACACAATGCTGACTAAAGACCCAGCCTTGCCAGTCTCTGACCCTGAATTTCCAAGCAAACCGTAAACAAACGTGTCTGCATTTGTGCATGGGGATGCCCTTCTTTAACAACATGGACCAGATTGGCGCCCGGTCGGATATATATGGCGAGTGCTCACAAAAACAGAACGCCGGTATGCCCAGATCGAGAAGGCTTGGGCATAACATTGGGCTATGAAAAATTTAGTGACTATGTTCTAGGCGGACATTTGTTCATCGGAACTGACTATCGTTCACTACAGGCAATCGAAAAAAAGGTGAAATGTTACCGCGTCTTATTTTTACGACTGCTGAAATACAATTTAGAACTGCACTTTGTTTCCGTAAAAAAGCTGGTCCCTGTCGACACTCCATCAATAATTACATCGAAGTATTTCCTAGAACAAAGTTCGACAGACGTCTAGGTGCATGCTGCGGGCGTCCTATCCTCCGTCGTGGGCCGGGAAACTCTGATCCGCCTTCAAACAGCCGTCAGCGACCCCGCTATGCAGAAGATTATATCCTACCTGCAGTCGTCAATGCCCCTTGAAGGTGAGATTAAGTCATTTGCATAGTGGCTGTCATTAGCGAATGAAGTGTTTCTAAAAGGAAACAAGGTAGTGACCCATCAGTCATGCGAAGGGAAATGCTGCGACGACTACATGAAGGAAATCTGGGGTTGTGTAAAAGCAAGCTTAAGGCCTGAAAGCTGATGTAGAAGTCGGCAATTGCTGCTGATATAACGAATTTCATCAACAGGCGCGACACCTGCAAGAAGTTTCTGTACCGACAGCCTGACGAGCCTCTCTCTGAAGAGCACTCATGGTCTAAGGTAGGTGCAGACCCGTTCCAGCATAGCGGAAAGCACTACCTCGTTGTATACATTGCTTACTCGAATTTAAAAGAATCAATGCACCTTGAGAAACCCCCGCATTAGTGGTGGGTAACAAGCCCTCTGAAATTTTTGACCGGAATTAAATACCTCTATAAGTGTGCAGAGGCGGAAGAACGCAGTTTGTTTAAGAAAAGTTTAGAGGGTTTGCTTCATAATATCATTTTTGCTCACAATTTCAAGTCTCAAGTTTCCAAGGGCTAACGGGCTGAGAGAAAATGAGTTGAAGTGGTCAAGCACGTCTCATTCAAGGCGGAGTATGCCAAAGAGACTTCTGGTTGATCCTTGTCACCTACCCGGCAGTTCATCTTGTGATTGGCCGATTACCAGATCAGCTGTTGATGGAACGGGGACTACGGACACTACTTCCCGATTTCATTGTGTCGCATAAGTCCCGTGAAAAAGCACGGACAGAATGAGACCAAGAGTATTGGATTGGATTGGAACAAACTTTATTCGCGCCTGCAGTTGGGCGCTCGCGCACCCCGACGAGACCCTACGTCGTCTTTGGGGTTGCCGTTACTAGGCGCGGGTCACCGTTCGCCGCTGTCGGCTCGCTGGGTCTTTGCCTTCCGAGCGCCCTTAAGACGTGCTGGACGGCCCAGAGCTCTTGGTCCTGGTCCTAGGTCTTCGCAGCTGCCTCGAGCCGAAGGGAATTTTTCTTGATCTTGCTTCCTCTGGGTTTTTCATAAAGTCCCACAAGATCTGCGTGCGATCTGCCGTCTCCCTCCGACAGACCTTGCACTTCTCTGTCGGGTATGTCTCGGGGTACATGCGATGCATCAATCCGGGGCTCGGTAGCGATCCGGTCTGAAACTGCCTCAGTAGTATTGCGTCCGCTCGACTCAGCCTTGGGTGCGGGGGTGGTTACCCCTATAAAAATTGCTACCGCCATTCAATAGCCATCTGACCGACATTCTATTGTCCCTACCACCATTCTATCGCCATAACTTGAATTTTATGGACACTGTCCCGCCCCCTTATAGACGTTTGGCACTGACGCGGTAGGTGCTAAAATGGCAGTCAAGGGGCGAAAGAACCCTTTATGTCTTTTTATTGGCTGGTGTCAATACGAAATTGGGGTATCGTCTTTTTACGGTCATCCCATTGTCAATCTAGCGCCCCCGAAAGCTGTGCCATACCGGCCAACTTGTGCTGCAAGTGACGCTTACTTCAAGTGCAAACCATAGTAATAATGTACGCTAGAGGTTCAACTGGCGCTTGTGTGCCGCGGCAAATTGAAGCAGACCATTCATGGTAAATTTCTTGCAATATGTAATTTAATTACAATTACAATTATTTTGCTCCAAAAGTAGTTTAACCTTAATTAAAACTACTCCTACATGAAAAATAATTAATTACAATTACAAATTACTTCAAAAAGTAATGCCATTACTTTACAATTACTTATTTCTGGGAGCGACCATCTTGGTTCATATAACCAAATGACATGTTAAGAATGAAACGCGTTTGTTCATTCCTTGCCCCAATGTTTGAGCAGGCTTAAGCATCGCCGAATAAATGTCACGAATTGTACACTTCATTTGTGAATTTTGGTAAATTAATCATAGAACATGACAATTTGGTATAATGCGATCCTACATTCTTATATTTTCAATAAATAATAATAAAATAGTTGATATACTCGAAGACACCAGATCGCTAAAATAAAATTGGTTGACACGCTTTTGTTACCCAGGCAAATAAAAATGTGACAATTCGCAATATCTTAATATTTTAATAGGTTTAATATAAAACTACAATCCACATGCGCTAATACGACCACATTCACATACACACGCTTCATGTTTTTTTCTTAATTATTTGCTTTGACTTGAAATTACAATGGTTCAAAAATATATAAGAACCGAATTAGGGCTCCCGAATCAATGATTACAATATCCACAGGCGCAAGGACAGTGTCCAAAATGCTTATGCAAATAATATCCGAAGTAAAACCAACTGGAAAGAAACATGAGAAAAATACAAAGAAAAAAAAGATGTGACAGTACCCCCAAAATGTAAAGAACTGGAAAAAAAAGCTACCTTTATAGACTACTATAATCTTCAACATCAGCTGAAGGCTGAACCTCAATTTTGTTTCTTTCAAGCATTTATGCAATAACAACCTTACTAGAACCACTCAGTTGGGAAACTTCCATAGAGACTGCTCTGAAAAAGTGGCACCGGTCCGTACTCAAGAGCAGAGCTAATCACAACGCCCCCATTTCTAATGCAGCGGCCACTCGAGGAACTGCACGTGACTTCCATTTGGGCTTTAATCGGCCATTCTGGCGCCGAAACAGATACGGTGAAAGCAGGCACGTAGCCAGGATTTTGGTTCGGGGGGGGGGGGGGGGGGGCGCCGATGACAAAATGCTGTTGAGGGGGAGGGGAGAGGAGGTCCCAGCAAAAGGAAAATTTCGGGGGGGGGGAGGGGGCCACCCCCCCCCCCCCCCGAAATCTTCCTTTTGCAATGTTGCTGCTTTTGCTCGATTTAAACACGCTGTACAAAAAAAAAAGATTGTTTTCGCGTTGCGTTTTTTACGATTTTTTTAGCCAGCATACATTCCGTTAGAGGTATATTTCACTAGTTCTAAGTTTTAAGCCTCTAAATATGCGACAAAAAGAGCAAATGCTCATGGTGGGTTTATGGGTTATAGCTGTATATTTTATTCTTTATTAAATTACTCTATTTGACGTTTAATAAATAATCATATAAAATACATTGAGGTAGTTAGGCGTATAATAACAAGCTTGCGATTCTAAACGTCTGAACACTATAAGATCGCAACAGCCGAAAGCGGGTTTTCAGATAATTTCTGCCGGTGCCATGATTGGAGATGCCTCAGGCCTAAACCCTTTGTGCTACATAATCTATACTACGTTAGAAATATCAATATATAACGTTGTAATACATTAGAGTAAAATACACTTCCTATTGGAAACCTAGATTTTTAAATGTGGAATTTTATATTTTTAATGCGAAATTCATGCTGATAACAGAACAGAATGTTTTATCATATTTAGACGCTTAAAACTCAAGACCAGTGCGTATACCTCTAACGGAATGTATTGTGGGTAAAAGAAGGGTATGAAAAGAACACGACGCAAAAGAAACAACAATTAAAAATATTTTTTTGCTTTTAGGGCTGCGCGTCGATTAAAACGTTTAACCCGATTAATTGCCCCCTTTAATCGATCAAATAATCGATTATTCTGCCTCGTTCATTTTCAAAAAAAATATATAAAAAAAACTTTTTTATGTTGAATTTGTGACAAACGGCAGTATATACCATTTGGATTTCGAATCAGCCTCCATGTGTAGTTGAGAACAGTTCAAAGACACTCACGCACTCAGGTTGTTACTTCGGCTGCATGAGGAAAAGAGGTTCGTTGATATTTTTCGGTAAGAGCGACCTCCCTTGATTTTTATTTATTTATTTATTTATTTATTTATTTATTTATTTATTTATTTATTTATTCAATATGCCCTTCAGCGCCCAAAGGCATTACAGAAAAAGTGGGGGGGGGGGGTATATACAGCCAGAGGAAAACAATAAACCAACTCTAGGTTTGTGACATAAAGTTTGCTAGTGACAAGAACAGGAAGAATAGCAAGCTTCATACAATTATTAATACATTTGACATATCAGCAGATAAGGTACAAGCACTCTTCAATAAGTCTGAAAAAAAAACATTTTGTTGGATGATACCATGACAAGCGACTTGGGTAGACAGTCCCAGTGATTAGTGCTGAGAGGAAAAAAGGGTGTTTAAAGATATTAGTGTGGCACAAATATTCGCGAACCTTATTTTGATGACCGACCCTGCGCGATGTGAGGTAGCTGAAAAAAACGATCCCCTGTTGATGCCCGTTTTGTTATTATAAATGTTATGAAAGAGTTTTAAACGTAAAGCCAATCTTCGGCATTTTAACGGCTGCCAACCAAGACAGTCTTTTTAGAGACTCGACCTTACAGTACAATGGTTCACAATATCCTCTGCTGCGCTAAACAGACACTCGAACGGCGTTAAAATGGACGGGACACGTGTAACGTACTGCAATTGTCTGGAGTTACAAATCTCGTCCCTACAGCTTACTTTAGGTTAAAATTTAGCCTAAAGTTTGCCTTTCTTACAGGTGTACTCGTCCATGTCTGCGTGGTGAAAGCGCTGAGTTCTTACCTTTTAGGTTCGCCAAAATTGTACCGATTAATCGGTTAAAAAAGTTAATCGCGACTAAATCATTAATCAATTAATCGGTAGGTTAATCGATCAATTTCCCAACCCTAGTTTTGTTTATATAGAGTGCTGAAATTGAACGAAAAGTGAAAACCGTCCGTTTAGTAATTTATTTCTCAGTACTCGTACATGGTAAAGGCACAAACTTTACTTAATTTGGAAGACAATGAAAGGTTCTACACGTGGTTTTATTTTAAAAACACAACTAAACATAGTCGACCAAAAATAATCCGCAGTTTAGGTCACAGTTGTTCACAGAGGCATGTTTGGGGATTTTTACAAAGATTGGATCGACGAATAATAAATAGTAGTTGGAATGTCGTTTTACCGACTTGCATATATATAACAATAAAAAAATCGAGGCTCTCTTTTGAATACTTTGAGACTGAGAGTGGTTCAAAACGCCACACACGACAATCGTCAAAACCCACCATCGGCATTTGCTCTCTTTTAGCATATTTAGAGGCTTTAAACTCGAAACCAGTGCAAATACCTCTAACGGAATGTATTCTTGGTAAGAAAAGGGTGTGAAAAAACGCAACGCAAAATAATTTTTTTCTTTTTTTTTACAGCGTGCTTTAATTGAACGAAAAGTGAAAACCTTTTTTGTTTCATAATTTATTTATTAGTGCTCGTACATCATAAAGGCACAAACTTTGTTTAATTATCAAGACAATGAAAGGTTCTACACGTGGTATTATTTTAAAAGTAAAACTAAACATAGTCGACTAAAAAAAAATCCGCAATTTAGGTCACAGTTGTTCGCGTAGGCATGTTCGGAGATTTATACAAAGATTGAAGAGACGAATAATAAGTAGTAGTTGCAATGTCGTTTTATCTTCTTCCACATATATCCCACTAAAAATATAGACACTCTCTTTTGAATACTTTGAGATGAGGGTAATTCAAAAACGCCACACACGACAATCGTCATAACCTCGTCGTTCTTTCCCGCTTCTTTGAGACTTTTTCTCTCAGAAACTAAACATGTCAGGACATTAAAATAGAAATGAGTATTCTTCTTGGAACATGCGCCACAAAATATAAAAATTTGAAGCAAAATAAAAAATACGACTGCACCTCATTGCTTGAATAGTTCAACTACTCTACTCAAGTCAAGGTAGTTTAACTACTTTTCTGACTAGTTTAGTAACTTTCAATTACAATTTTATTTCAGAAATTAGTAGTTTACTTTAATTACTTTTTCTGAGTAACTTGCACTCAAATTACAAATTACTTTCATATTTTAGTAGTTGTTTTGCCTATCAACAAACATTCCTGCTCAAAAGAGAGAAGAAGTTGGAAGATCAGCTGATATTTGCAAAGAGGGGAAGCATGTCGTGTAGGAAAGGGGGAGGAGAAAATGTGTTGGAAAGTCCGAAACCTCCAAAACCCCCTCCTCTGCAACAACATTGCTACGAAGCGCGGGGAGCGAACATGCACGACGCAAGAGAGGCCGAGTAACTGCGGGATTTGCGCCGAAGACTGGCGTTTCTTTGTGTCCCGAAGCTCAAGGAGACTTGACCTATTTGAAGAAAAGGTTGGTCCCCGCTTCTCCCCAACGTAAAAACTCTCGCCCACTACAGGAGGTGCACACACTGCATCCTCACTCAAAGGGGGCAACAAAATGCAGCACCTGCTCTGAAGCTCATCTTGTGCTCCCGTAGTTGTGCTGTACTTGAAGAATCGCGTGCTAAAGGGAAACGCAAAGATTACCTTTTTGCGTTGCCTTTCCTCCCAAAACTCAGAGTATGGAGATCTTCAAAGATTCATAGATCGTTCGAGAAACTTGTAGTTATTCCCCCACCTTTTATATATAAAAATAATAAACAAGCAGTGTTGGGAAGTACTCTATGTACATGGTACTTAAAGTACTGATGTTTAGAAAAAATTTTCTTTACTTGAAGTAAATTTTCTGAGCATGTACTTCTATTTTTCGAGGAAAGTAAAACTCCAAACTTCAATAATCATTCCTCGAACATAAAAAGATGGCGGTATCGTCGTGTGGAAACGCGCTGTTTCGAGACGTCATCTGGTCATTTATCTGAGTGAAGTAATGGCGGCTGTGAGACCAATAGAAATAAGTGCCTTTAAATTGAGTGTGTCAAATAGCTTGTCAGCGAAAGTGAAACAAATATTCTGCGGCGACCTGACCTTATACAATATTTGCTGACATTTCCGTAAAAAACTGATGAGCCTCCGATTACCCGTGGAGCAATGCACACCCGTTAAAAACACTGTAGAGGGAATGAAAGGGCATCATGAAAGATTGTGTTTAAAGTGCTTGTACTGTACCGTGAAATATATTGTATTTACATACGTTACTTCAAGTACATTGCACTCGGTGTACTTTCTACTTCACTTGATGTATATAACCTCTCGTTTACTTTGTACTTTACTTCAATTCCTTTTTAGATGTACTTTATGCAATACTGTAAACAAGCAAACACTGTCTCAAAAATCAAGCTCAGACAGTGCTAAACCTTGAAGTGCAAATGACATATTCGCAGTACATCATTGATCAAACAAACAAGAAAGTGAAAAACAATTAGGCACGCAGAAGCAGAACTAGCTATTAAAGCATTTCTGTGAAAAAACAAGCCGATTCATATTTGGCTAGCACAATTTCGCTAACGGATCACAACCTCTGTACTTCCTTTCTTTTTACCATAAAAAAACATATAAAAGTAACTTCAAAGTAACTTAAAAGTAATTCGCTACTTTTTACGGTAATTAGTAATTTTCTCAATTACTTTGCATTTGAATAATTTCTACTCTACTCAAATTACTTCTGACGTCAATACTCAGTAACTTAACTTAATTACATTTTTCGAGTAACTTGTACATGACTGTGAATCCAAATGAAACCGCCCATGCATATATACCGGGTGTTTTTGCGAAGACTTTCAAAAATACTAAAAATTATGGCGTTTCAAAAAAAAAAAGAAACTGTCTTCGGGAAAAAACTACCAGCCACGGCGGACGTCAGGAATTTCCGAAAACACACTAATTAGCCAGCTAATTATTTAAAATGTGTTAATTAAATTTTTATTTAGTGGAAATAGACATGTGGTTCCAATTAGAAAGCTGCTGAGCGTTATCGAAAACCACTGAATAAGTCATTTTCAGAAAGACTTTGAGCGCGTGAGAAGAGTAGTAACGCACTAAATTTACCACTTGTGGAGCAGGTACAAGGCTAGTAGTTGCGGTAAGGCGCCCGCGCGATTTTTCCGCCTCTTATCTAGCCCCAGCCTTGTACCTGCTCCACGCGTGGTAACTTTAGTGCGCTACTACTTTTCTCACGCGCTGAAGGTCTTTCTGAAAATGGCTGATTTACTGGTTTTTGATAACGCTCAGCAACTTTCTAATTGGAACCATATGTCTATTTTCACCAACTAAAATGTTAATTAACAGGTTTTAATTAATTAGCTGGCTAATTAGTATGTTTTTGGCAATTCCTGACGTCCGCCGTGGCTGGTAGTTTGTTCCCGAAGACAGTTTCTTTCTTTTTCAAACGCCCTAATTTTTAGGATTTTTGAAAGTCTTTGCAAAAACAACCATGTATATATATACACGTATATACAGGGTGTTTTATGAAAAGTGGACAGATTCGGTATTGCGAAAACTATGCGTCGCAACCCGTGGTCACAACACAAAAACGGCTTGTGTTGTTTTGGTCCTGGGGCCTATTTAGGAAAATTATTAAAGTTCGGGATAATTAAGTTAATAATTATTTTCGCGTAATTGATTGTTTTAAATATTAAGTTTAACGGCATGGTTTCAATTAGAATCTTGCTCAGCATCATCGAAAATCAATAAATCAACAAATTGCAGAATGATAGAAGGCACGCGCGGTATTTTACGGCTTTCTGAGAAACCCCACAACTTCCACGGATTTTTAAGTTTCGGTTTTGGTGACCGCGCTCGCGGAGCGGAGCAAGCAGTTAAGCGAAGTTTCATATTGTATATAAAACTTTTATTTTAATAAATTTGTTTTAGTTTTTCTAAGTTCGTTGAAACTTTTTATTGTTTTGTTTTGCCACTGTTTTACTAGTAACGTTGCGGTAACTTTTTAATTCCGCATTTAATATGCACTTCGATAAGCCTTGTAGAAGCCAATCCAATCCACTCTGAACCTGCATGTGCGCCGAAAGTCGCTTGCTTTTCGTGGGTCTTTTATTTTTACGTAGAACTCATATTGACCCGATATGCCGCGTCCGAGAATGGAATTAGCGACTAGTAAGTGGCGAGGCACCACGCGAGCAGGAATGAACAGCCCTGGAGGTCGTGGGCACGGCTCAATCGGCTCTGTGCTCGGTGCTGCTGTCCCAAGGTAAGCCCCTTGTCTCTGCGTCCTTCTAAGCTTCCGTTCTGGAATCTCCTTAATTTCCTTGCCCGCATTTGCCCGATAGCGTTCGAGAAATGTATTCTGACAGTTATCTCCCGTTGGCGATCCATCTCTCCACGCGCTTTTCGTCAAACCGCCCGACAGGTTGCGAGTTAATCGCGAGGCGGTCGACCTGGCAGACGTTTTATCGTACGTGGTTCGTCCGCGTCAGCGTCAACTTCGCGTCGGCACGCTTCGCTGCGTACCGATATCTGTCCTGGCCAGGTTTCTTTGTCGGCCCGCGTGTCTTATTAGGGGTTGTAGTATATAGTTTTTCTTTTCCGCTATAGTATCGGTAAAGAAAACGCCGCAGCTGCGCATGCGCGCCGCCAGCCTTGTCTGCATAGTTCAAGCCTCTTCTGGCGGATTACGGAGCGCTATCCGGGTGCTTAGCGGGCTGCGGAAACGGTCTACTACAACTCCCTATGTCTACTACAACTCCCTATTATTGTTGTCGGTGTCCTCTAACAACGAAAAGAAAGCGTGTGAAAAAAAATGCTTTAGTGGTTAGAGTTTTAATCTACTGCAGTAGTTTTTATGGGCTTTTTTGTTGCGATTGATGTGAGGTTTATAAATAATAATTTCGTGGGCGCCATCTAATATAATAAGATGTGTATCCCAATTGAAGCAGTGAATGCCTTTCTGGCACTATAGTGTGCTTATTATTTACAGAAAAAACCTGCAGCGCCGAAAACTTCGGCATTATAGCAGGTACAGCCCATAGATTTATACGCTCAATAAAATAAATACAGAACACTTAAATATACAACCTGGGCTGTCAACAAAGAAAATACATAAACATTGAACATAAACAACATTACAAATCAAGACCATTTTCTGAGATAAATGGTCCCACGTCGTCACGTATAAAACATGACTCTGGTAACAGGTTCCATTGAGCGATTGTGCGTGGAAAAAAATTAAAACTTCTTATAATCTGTTCTACAAGAAATTTCCCTTATTTTTCTGGTATGATTCAAACGATTTGAAATGTAGTTAGGTAATTTTATGTAGTTGCTTTTATCAATACCAGTCATATCATTAAAAATGGCGAGCAAGAACCTCAATCGAAAATCCTTGCGACTTGACAATAAAGTATTCCAACCAAGTACATTTCTAGTCTCTGTTACGCATATTGTTTCTACTATAATTTCCTGTTAGAAATCTCGCCGCACGGTTCTGAAGTTTTTCTAACTTATCTGCAAGGTACTTCTGATGCGGATCCCACAAAACACATGCGTATTCCAGTGGAGGTCTTACCAAACAGCAATAGGCAGTCTCTTTTAGTTTCTGTGGAGCACGTGCGACTAGTGAGCCGTGCACTCTGCGTACAGTGCGCCGCAATATGAAAGACCCACTGGGAGCGCGTGGCCGAGGCGGTGGCTGGCGGGGGCGCTGCGAGCGCTCTGGGCAATTCCATTCTGCTTCGAGGGGAGGACGCTCACTCGGGTCTCAGCACAAACTGATAAGCGCGTTACGCTTTAGCTGAGTCCCGAGTGAGCGTCCTCCCCTCGAAGCAGAATGGAATTCCCCAGAGCGCTCGCAGCGCCCCGCCAGCCACCGCCTCGGACACGGGCTCCCAGTGGGTCTTTCATATTGCGGCTCATTGTACATCACCATATTTGTATCCGTGATGAGAGCCGGCGGCACATTAACAGCTAGCTGCACGGGCCACAATCAACGAGATTGCCATATTACGCAAATCTTTCTCTATTTCAGGTGACGTCCCGAATAAAAACTGGGTGACACTTGGAAAGAGAAAACTGAGGACAGCAGGTGTTGCACACTCCTGGTTTTTGGAAATCCCGGAGTCCGGACAAACAAGTGCGAAAAGGTTCTGTTGCTCTCCGTGAGGAGGCAACGCGAATGACTCGCGAGCGCCTGAACGGGAAAAACCTTGATGAAGATTTGGGAAAGTCGAGTGTGTTACAGTTTCTTCGTCTTGGGTAAGTGTCGGCACGGTTGGCTTTTGTCTGCCATTATTTTGATTTAATATATCATAGAGTGGGCTCGGCCTACTCGAAGCCAAGGTTCTACTGCGACAAACCAGAAGGTCGAGAGAATAGAATGCAAGTTCCTTACCGCAGGAGCGTTGGAAAATCGACATCGAAAAAAATCACCGTTCATGAGCACCCATGTCTTTGCCTCGCAGCACTCTCAGAGGTTTCCGTTGCTTTTAGCTGAAACTGTGAAAATTCTTATGCTTTGCACATTCTCTTCCTCGGCTGTTTTTTTTTATTGATTCGCCATTGTGCAAATGCTGCAGCAAATTAGTTTAATGACTACAGTCCGGACTCTGCAGCCAAGAAACATCTTGGCTACACACGTACACTTGACAGGCCCGACCCAAACAAAAAAGCCAATCGTGCCGACACTTCTCCGAGATGAAGTGCCTTGAACATAGTTGTTGCTCCAGTTGTTGGTGGAAGAGGGTTCAGACCCGATTGTTAGGAGCTTGGTGGCGGGCGCGATTCTGAGTGATGTGCCAACTTGCGCTGCTTTACTTCCACTATGTACAGTCGCCGCGGGAGTTAATAGCTCCACGCGAGCGCGCGTCTTTTCGAGGAACGCTTGACTGGTGGGTTGCGATAGAACTAGAGATGACGTCAGGGCGAGTCCATGCAGAGTGGATGGGGAAAGCCGCCTCAATTCAAGGGAATCGTTGTTATCATCCGCCTGCGGGGTTTGTAGTTCGAATGAAAATGGGAGAATATTCCGCAAAGTCATCTTCCATTTTCATTCGAGTTACGCTCACCCCCGCAGATGATAACAGCGGTTCCCTTGAATTGAGACGGCTTCCCCCATGCACTCTGCATGGACTCGCCCTGACGTCGTCTCTAGTTCTGTCGCAACCCACCAGTCAAGCGTTCCCCGAAAAAGAAGCGCGCTCGCGTGGAGCTATTAACTCCCGCGGCGACTGTACGTTTATTTACATAGTTACAGAAAATCCAGCTTAGACGACCATCTCGACGACCCCCCCCCCCTCCCGAGCCTCGGGTGAAGTCATTATTGTCTTCCCCTGTTCTTCCATTTGACATTTCCAACTCTCTCTCTCTCTACTGATGAACAAACCAATCAGTTAAAAATCTGCATTGTCCAAGTGCTCCTATATGAACCAGTCGACGGCGAGGACTGTCCGCGACTGCTGTAAACCACAGCAGTGGTCGAACCCTTCAAAGTTGATGCCAAGTATCCCGTTGGAGGTATTACACCAGCGCTAGCGATATTATCGCAGTGTCTTCTGCATTTTTCTAAAAACTACATCATAGAAAAATAATCTGGCTGCAGAAACCACTAGTATTGGCTGTCGAATTGCGATAGCATTCATCGGGAGACATACGCCACAGCTCACTGGGAATACGACGACACAAATTTTGAGTAAACACTTCATTTTGTGAATGGTTTACTACAATCATTGACGTCAGATACTGCCGCTCCATTGTGGGCCACTCGACCCGCCGCTCTTCACCAAGTCAACGCACCATGGTTCGGGGGCGGCTCTCCCTTGTCTGCAAGCTAAATCAGGAGCGCCCCGTCCCGCGTCAGTTCTACTTTGGGCTCCCAGCGCTCCTCTAGCCTGGCAGCCCAGCTACGTTTCTTTTCCCAAGCCTAAGGCATTTTCTGGATGGTAATAAACCCTTACGGGTCGTCTGGTCGATCGCCCGCGGCGGACGACGGAAGTCAAAAGCCACATCATGTATGTGAGGTGGGGATTTACCTCCTTGTGCCGCAGCCAATCGGGTGGAGTGCGCATCCATTCTCTGCCACCTCCGAATAGGGTGCTTATGTGAAGGAGTGCATACTGCTGCTCCACATACACGCGACACAGGTTTATCTTCTTTTGTTACGAGGCCAGATATCATATAGCGAAATCCGGGTGAAATAACTAAAGAATGTTTTCGCATTAAAAAAACTGCAGCACTGCAAGTGTTGGCAGTCCCCGTCACAGATTACTCTATTCTTGCTTCCTTAGGAACCCCGCGCTGCGTCTCCCCATCCAAAGCCGCCTGTATGAGGAGACGTCGCCCCAACTTTACGACGCCACCTTCCCGCGCCCCAAGGTGCTGCCATGTGGATAGTCACAAGCCCCACACAAACAGACGTGCACTGACCAACTTCACTGACTTGCTCAGATACTCTCCACTTCTCATGATTTTTGTTCGGGCTTTGCCCGTTGATGCAAGCAAGTCATTCTTGTTTCAAAGAGAGCGACCGAGCCATTTTGCATGTGTGTCCGGACTCTCGGAATTTGCAAAAAACTGGCAATGTGCAACGCCTGCTGTCCTCGCCTTTTATTTCCCTAGTTCATCCTTTGTCCTTGTGCAACAGCAGACTGTCGCACAAGGACAACACCATTTTCGTGCATGGTGTCGCCGGAACCGGATAAAGATTCGCTGCATAGTGTGGTCCGTGAGGCTGTGAGCGCGCCACTGTCTGCTATCACGAACACAAATATAGTGATGTACCCAAAGTGAACTGCTCGCTAGCCTTGCGTGAGTACACCCTATAGGGTAAATGTTGTTTGAAGTATCTTTATGCATAGCTGATGCAACCTGCATTCTCTTTTGGCAGTGCCGGTAGCAAATTGTGTCTGTTAGTATTGCATACCTGCCAAGTTTCCCGTATTACCCGGAAGAGTTTTGAATTTTGGTCAGTTGTACGATTGACAGAAAAAGCTCCCGGAAAACATAAATTACCCCCCCCCCCCTTTTTCTTCTGCACTTAAAGAATAAGTTTTTGCTATTACAGCAGACGGCTGCAGCCCCGTGAGCATGATCCGTGCAATATATAAATAATAAAGTTGTCTTCATGTAAATTTGTTGTCAATAGTTCTTTTTAAACCCTTCTGCTTTGATATTCTCCCGGATTTGGTTTCTCTGAACTTGGCAGGTATGATATTTTTTGTGCCTTTTCTATCTTTGGTCATTTATGTAACACAAAATATATGTTCTTCACATTTAAGATCAGTGCAGCCCTGGTCAAGCAGAAGTTGCTCAGTGAACTCCTAGTTTGAGTTCCCTGGGACGACACCACTGACATCACCTACAGTGCCGATGTTCAGGCGTCATGGCAGATATCAATAGGAGTTCATGGTAAGTTGTCCTATCTATTTATCGGTGTCGGAAGTAACTCACTTGAGCTTTCATCACTGTTTACACTGGCAGTTTGTTGCCTTAGGTCCCATTCTATTAAAATTGGTGCAGCCTTCGTGCTTCTGCGGTTTAGCGCAATTGGCAAACATATGTCGATCATAGTCAAAACAACGTGGATCATCATTAGAGTTGAATGACGAGTTTCGCTTGGCAGCTATTTGGCCACTTCGGTCGCTACAAAACATTATTTGCAATCCCAGGTATGTAGCACCGTCAACGCTTGCACTCGCCTTGTTCCCATTCAAGATGGTGAAAGGTATACTCATGGAGGGCTCGCTGCTGGAGGTGCTGCCCTGTAGCTCTGGCTTGTGGTGGCGCCACCGCCATCCCCTGTGCTTCCTGTAAAAATCCAGTCGAAGTGGTGACAGGGATGCCGGGAGGGCTCGCTGTCGCAGGTGCTGCCACGGACTTTGGCTCATGGGGGTGCCGTCGCTACTGACAAAGCCTGCGCTCCCCGTCGTCCCTGTCGAAACAGCGACTGGAATTTGGAGAGGGTTCGCTGACGCAGGCAGTCGGTTCAGGTTTGCACATTGTGTCGTAGCCCTTTTGGGAATTCATTCCCTCCATGTGGAGGTTCTAGTAGCAGGAATCCACCGCTGTTGGGTTACATGTAACCACAGCAGTCGATCCGCAGAGTGCCATGGCCAGATGATCACACTTCTGAAAGGTTACAGCCTTGTTGTGGACATGGAGGCCGGTCAGAGAGAGATTTAATGTGCGTCTGGGCACATCTGCATGGCAAAAGAACTCATGGGTGTGCCACATGGATGGTGGGACGGACTGTGCAAGTCTGTCTTTTTCAGAATGGCGTTCGCAATAGATAATGTGTTAATCATTCCTGTCTTACGTAGGTGATACTTTCTAGGTGTAATGTGTTAGTAGATAGCTACGGTGTTATTGCTTACCTCTGAACAAGATACAAAGTATGAGACATTTTCAGGCCAAGTAAAAAAATTCTGCTCACTTTAATCTTGGAGAGCTCCCAGAGTTGCACATCATCCAGCAATCCTGAAGGTGATGCACCACATGTAATTATAATTAATATTTTAGTTCTTAGTCTACCAGGAAGGTGTCCAAGAAATTGTAGCTAGTGTTAGTTGCTTAGAAGAGCGGTGTGTTTTGCATTCAGTCTTGCACCTTGGCATTATAATAATAATAATAATACTAGTTTATTTCTCATCAATGATGAAGGGGAGGCCGGAGAAAAAAGCTGCAAAGGAGCAGCTTGACGAGTCTCCGGCCCCCTACAGAGGCAAGGCAGACGGCAGCAAGAACAACAAATAAGTTATAAAACAGGGAAGGGAAATAAAGAACGAAATACAGTGGCTTGACAGTCATTCATGATTACCTTTTTAGCATGGACAGTACAAATTTCACATTTATTTAGCTAAGGTCCAAATCATTACTTGCGAGGCTGTTGAGTAAAAACGGTAGGGTGTGTTTGAGCATTTGTTTACCATAATTTGTTCTGTGAGAAATCATCTTCCAATACTCAGTGTGACGAGTGGGATACGCCTGAATATTTTTGGACAGTGCTGAAAGTTCAGCTAAAAAGCGAGAATTCCTTTTTTCTTCGTTTTTAAAACTAACGCTCAACCTGTAATTATATAAATTATTTGCAGTAATAATTGCAAAGCGTGTAAACAAGTCGGCAGTATGAGAGTAATACGGCGCGATACATATAATTCTGATTATTTTCTTTTGAAGTAAAAATATCTTACCTAAATTTGTTGACGTGGTCGTGCCCCATACGAGGTGACAATAACTTAAGTATGAGTAGAAAAGGGAGTTGTATATCAGCAGTCGTACAGAAATTGGCAAGACAGAGCGATTACGACTAACCAACCCGACGATGCAAGATAACTTACTGATGACGTGATTTACGTGGGAGTCCCAAACTTTGGGATCAGGTGCTTCATTCTTGTGCGTCCTTGGTTGTTTCTTTAGCCCTGAGAGGTGTTGGAGGTTTATATGTTTTATTTTGGGGAAGCCATGTGATGTTTCTATCTGGCATGTTTTTTATTGCTGAAACCTGTTTGAAGTGAGCCTTTTGTCCACCTAAGGCCATAGTAGTTGAGAGCTTCACTCAAGTGTGTTTTGTGGCCACACCTCAAAGCTTGATTCAAAGCATCGATGCATGCTATCGATACCAAGATCGGGACGTCAGAAAGGATCAGTCAAGTCTTCCTATTTTTATTTTCATTGATTCTTTGGCATTCTAGATCTCTTTTTGCAAGCGTGTTGTTCACGTAAGCTTGTTGTTCACCTTTCTGGGTCATAGTATCGGGTCGTTCTGTAATTATCATATACTTTATGCATTTGTCATTAGTCTCATCTCAAGTTGTCACGGGTTCGTGGCCGACACATTTGGTGCTGGTTTGGTGTGGAGGGTACATATTGTCCGCCATATGTCTAGCAAGCTTCATATACCCCGCACTTCAAAATTTTCTCGTAGACCTCATATGGCAATGAGCTCCTTTTCAGGATGTGCATTTACTTAGATTGAAAAGCCAAAAGGCTTTTAATAATGAGCCACATGCAGAATAAGATTAGTGTTTCTGCCAGTTAGTGTGGGAGAAAACGGGGGAGGGGAGGTTGGATGTCAAAGCAAAAGCAAGCAGTGGTAGTACAACTCTAGGACTTATAAGCGGGGTAAGTGAGGAATTTGAAGTGTCTGCCAAGACCATGTAGCTCACAAATTTAGCAGAGGATAATTTGGTTTAATTTAACAAGCTATTGGGGTGGTCGTAAAGCTCCTATACAGCCCCACATGGAGTCACCCTGCATGCACTGATCTAGACTGCTCGTTTTACATAGATTTGTGTGACATATTGATCTAACTGCTTCTTTTATTTGCAATTTTGTGTATTATTCGGGATAATTTGGAACCCAGAAAAAGGTTGGCATGTCACGGAGTAAACATGCCATCGTACAGTATGCTTCACTCTAAAATGTAATGCATGAGCAGTGGCCAAAGCTGATAACAGTTGCCTAATGAGGAAATCGATGATACTGCAAAAACTGAAGCAGAACTTCCTGGGACTGTTGCCACTCCCCGATACAATTATCGGATGACGTCCTTGTTTCTTTCTTTATTGCCCTCAGTTAATTTGTCAAGGACTGGATTGCTGTTATCCTAAATAAGTCGGCGTGACACGTTTATCTTGAGGTGCAATTAACATGCAATGTGTTTTGATAATTTAAGAAAGGGAAACAACAAAATATTCAGAGCAATGCCTTTTTTTTGCATCACCCAAACATTCATTGGTCACCGCATTGAAACTGGGAGTGTAACGCACGAAGAGAACTGCAGTGTGACACTCCAAATTGTGCCGTCAGATGATGCATACATTCTGCAACATAAGTGCAGGATCAGCTTTTTGGGGGGCGGTTTTTGTGAGATGACATGAAAATGTTGTGGTCATCACCATCAAAGTGGTTTGTTGTCTGCATGTTCCCTGCTTGATTGACAAGGCCACTGACAAGCCGCTTCACTGGTACTAAATTGAACTGCTTGACAAGTTGCTTAAACAATAGTGATACACAAATGTCAGTACGAGGACAAGTCGAAGAACTACAAGTAGTGCTTGTCCTATCACTTCTTCGACTTGCCGTTGTCCATACACTCTTAAAAAAAAACTAGTAGTATTTACTAGGTAAGGGCTAGTAACCGCTTGTCACATATGTTACTAGGTACTACCTAGTAGCCTGATGTAGTAACGGTCAAGCTAGTAACGGTTACTAGGTCACGAAGCTAGTAACGGTTACTAGGTCACGAAGCTAGTAACTGTTACTAGCCTCAAAGTAGAATGCATGTATTTTACTACCTCTAGCTAGTAACTAGCGCTACCTCCCGACGGAAGACCGGAAACGCAACTAGTCACGTGATTTCCGGTGAAAAAAAATGTGTGGGGTTATGCCACTGACCACCAGTTGGCAGGCGCAAGAAAAAATTGAAATTGGAAATGAGTAATCCACGTGGCGCTATTCACCGTACTCAAAAAAGGAAGCCGATTATTTACAGTTTATCTCAATTCTTCCACATTTGTAAGTGTATACATATAAACATGCACACCCACATTTTTAGCACACAATCGACAGAATGCATTCAACACAAACACACCCTTACTTAATCACTCTAATCGGTAACTTACGGGCGGGGGCAGTGGGGATCGAACGCAGGAGGTTCCCCGCGCAAGCTTTCGTGGTGCGACGCGTTAGCCCACTTGGCCACTTCCCCACCGCTAAGTTCTTGGACTGCCATTAAGTCATTTATACCGACCGTTCGTGTGCGCAAACTTGTCGTCGTGTATCAGCACGTCAGTTATTCGCAGTCGATAGGTAAGTTGCCAAGGCGATGAGCGACGTTTCCTAGAAAATAAAAAAAACCAAGCGACGCGACGTGTGACCATGGAAATCGCCATCGCTCGTCGCTGTCTCCGTCGATCGCCTCGTCGCTCGTTAAATCGATACATGCGGTCGCCGTCGGCGAGAGAGTGCTCTCTTGTCGTCTCCCGCGGCGAACGAAGGCTGTAATTGACGGAGAGTACGACGGCAGCGGTAACCCTTTCGCGTGCTGCGCTACAAAAATGCATGCAAAATTAATACCGCGTGCAGCTCGCGTCTTAATTTTTGTAGTACACTGACGAATGCTCGCGTTTTCGGGACAAATTCAGAAAAACTCGTAGAATGCCAAAACAGTTTTTTTTTATTAGTCGCAAAGCTACATACACTATTTATGACGCATATCAACGGTTGTGACAGTGCACTGTCACGACGGAAGACAGCTCAATCAGAATCATTCAACCACCGAGCACACACAAACCGTGAAGACGTTCTCAGTGTCAAGTAGGAGGTGGAGAAATGCTTCTTGGACGTCGAAATCCAACCCAGTGACAGCGGCACCGGCTCGTTAGAACTATCCTCGGAGCAGTCCAGGTCCACGCACACACTCGCCCCGTCGAGCGCACGAACGTTAACTATGCACCCCAACGCGGGAACACGAGAGCTGCACACGACACAAGGCAAAAACGGCAGTTTCACATCAAAGAAATTAGCGTCTAGCGAACTCCGACTGGCCCCAACCGCCCCAACTTGCTCGACGTACAATGTTGCCAAGCGTCTCTTGTGAGAGAAAACATGATTTAAAAAAACACAAATATAAAAATACAAAAAAAAACAGATTGAACTTTTCCTGTTTTCGGAAATGTTTTAGTATGTGCTACGTGGCTATTTTCATACCCAGTTAAAACCAAAATGAGAACATAAACGCTCAGAAACGAATGCAAACGAGAAGGAAAGAAGTAAGCCGCATGGACATTGCATCAACAATGGCCGCTGCGCTCGCTGCAGCGCTGGATTCCACGTCGTGCTGGTACGGAGGCTGCGATCGTTATAAAGTCAGCTCCAACCCTTAAACATGCCCCCTCATACAATATTTGGCGCTACGATTGCGAGTGGATACCTCCCCCTGCGTTCCGAAACAGCAAGTGCGTCGCTAACGCTGGCAATCGGGTACGAAGCAAGCGCCGCCATCTTCTCCGCGCCTTTGCGGTAGTAAATAGCTAGTAAAAAGGTAGTAACGGCTGCATTTGCTAGCTTTTTACTACCTATCGCGCGTTTGTGGTAGTAAATAGTTAGTGAAAGGTAGTAACGGTCAGAAATATGTAGTAACTGCTGCAGTTACCAGCTTTTTACTAGCTTTTTTAAGAGTGTAGCACTATTTGTGTTTTGCTCCTCTTCACTGCTCTTCACCTGCTTTTTACAGAGCAAATAAATAAGGCTGCTTAATAAAATGACACCGTACGTCAAATCAGTAAACATTTCTCTGTAAAACATATTGCCCTGGCCAAGTCCAAGTCTCGTCTTCACGATGAGTCGCATAGTGAATCGGCTAAGCAATGATTGATGAATTTGATGTAGTTCTACTGAATCAGCAGCACACTTCAATTTCTCTTCTGCACGTAGCCTATGTTTCGGAGCGGTTGACATAGTGTTTTTTTGACAGCCGAGGGGCTTGAAGCAGCTGCTTAATGCCAGTGAGCCTCGACCATACAAATTTTAACTTGTCACTTGCTCTAGAACTTGATAATTGAGCAGTGGCAGATTTTATGAAGTTTGCGGAACCAGGGTCAGAGACGTTATACTTGGGAGAGGTTTACAGGGCTAGAAAGATAATGACAGCACATTCTCACGCACAATTATCTGTAATAAAAACACAGTGCCCAAAGAACTGTAGCTAGTTTTAAGTGTCACTCGCTGAGGCAGTTTGTATATTGTGTTAATACCTGCATTTTGCTGTTCTGTTTTTCTGTTTCAGGATCCAGTGTTACATTCCTGTGACTTTTTGGTTGTTTCCTAATTATTGAAGGCAGTTGCAGGCTTATCATGGGCAACACAGTGCTTTGGTGAGTGTATCTTTTATTTACTGCCTGGCCAATCAACTCGAGTGGCTCTGCAGGAAACTCTCTACTGTTTAAGGATGTTTGAGGGTGTGTTCTCCTTCAGACATTCTGAAATGGCACTAATTGTTTTGTGCTTCATCACTATACTCTGTTTAATGACGAGCTGATAGCGTGGTAGAAGCTACATGCTCGTTGGACCAGTCATATGTGTATCTTTTGCCATGTTTTACACTCCCGCTCATAACCATGGGCAGAAGGCGGGGTCAGGTAATGAAAGGGAGGTGGTTGATTGATCCGGTGGGCGCGTTTGAAGTTGACGAACACCTGAGAAGTTATCAGAATGTTTTTATTTACCGTATCTACTCGCTCCGTGAAGTCTCAATATTGCGTCCAACTCGGCTTGCCACCAAGCCTATTTTCTTTCGCCGCCAAGCGGCCAGGCCACGTCAAGCCAGGCCAAGCATAGCAGCACACGCTCTCATAGCTGCAAGTGTGTAGTTGCGGACGTTATCAACGATGAAAGCGAGCGGCGCGTACACCTAACATAGCTGGGGTCGAGGAATTGCCCAGCCCCGGACATGTTTCGCCCACCGAATGCATTGATGTCAACAAACACGTGGTCATCTGTGGTGCGCTTTTGGAGAGTGAAATCGTGAAAAAATTGTGTCTATATGAAAGTGGTTAGGCCTAAGGACGGTCGCGTCACTCTCCATGCTGAGTGAGCTTCGCTAGTAAAAACTCTTCTATGGATAATACATTTTTACGTCCAACTAATGAATATAATCCAATTAGATCATATAGGAACATACAAGAACCTTAAAAACATATAAGAACAATATAAAATTATATTAGAAGTTATAAGAAACTTCTGTTTAGTTTCATATAATTTATTACATAATCTTATATATTTCCTATATTGTTCTTATATGTTCCTATAAGGTTTTTGTATGATCTTATTTGACCATATTCGTTTATTGGACACATAAATTTCTCACACATGCAAGACTTTTTTACTAGGAGGGCGCTTTTCCTTTGACAGAAGGCACACCGAAAGCACCCTAAAAATGTTTTCAAATTATAGGACATGGTTATTGTAGCGCGCCCATGACCAGCCGTCAATGCGCCTCCGTCAGTGGAGACAGGCCACAGTACTTTGCCGTGTCACACTGGCACCTAAAATGACATTTTTGCGAAGTGTTTAAATGGAGATATTTACCCTGCATAATGAACGCACCCCCAAAATTTATGTCAATTTTAGAATAAAGAAGTGTGTTCATTATGCGGGTAAATACGGTAAAAAAGTGAATGATTTCTCAAACAAATGCAAAACTCATACATAGGAATTTGAAAAAAATCGCCAACCAAATCCTACAAATTTTCCCAAACGTTTCAAAAACAGCTTGGTTTTTTCTTCAGGGGTGACTGTTTCCAGATAGGGGACAGCAGCTTCGTTTTCTTATATTATGATGGTCTCTTTTTTTCTTCACTTTGTTAGGTGACTTCGTCCGTTCATGTAGCATGATGACAATGTGCCAGTGGACCCATTGATGTTTCCTGGTGTTGTTTGGATATGCCTTGACTATAAAAAGCTGCTGGCAGAAGTTTGTCTCAACATTCATGAGGGTGTTTGCGAAGTCAGCTAGATGGTCATTATCCTCACAGTGCTCTGCAACAGCGCTGCGCTCGTGGTCGAATTTGCAGACATTGTTTTTATGTTGTTGACTTCTTTCTGGGAAGTTCTTTGTTTCGCCAATGTAGGTGGCATAGAATTGAATATACAATGCCCTGCGCTCTTTGTTTAGAGGAGCGACCTTTCATTCGCAGCGTCATACGTCCAAGTGTTGATACCGGTTTGTGGGACACCTGAATACTTTATTTTGCCACCGTACATGACAGCGCTTCGCTAGTCCTCTTTATGTAGGGAACACATGCGGATGTGTGGACGGAAGTTTTTGAATTTCTAAGCTTTTTTCTGACCTGGCAGGCCTCTGCCGAAATGTTTACGCTCAAAACTTGCAATTGCTGTAGTAATGTTTCTTGGTCTGCGAGAGTTTTCGTTTTAGCTTTGTGTTTGTTGGGCATTATTGGGCAAATGACAAAGGCTACGGCACCTCATTATGACCACAGTAAAAAGAGCTATACACTCTATAACATAGTTCTCGCATGTTTTTGCTTTAAAAAACAAGATCAATCTATTTCTCAACCCGTTGACTGGGGATCCTTGACCATAAAATGTTGGGACTATTTTTGTCCCTATTTGTCTATATTTGTTTTGTACGAATCTTTTCTTGTGCGGTCGTCATAGCTTCAGTTTCCAAAGGAAAATTATTTCCGATGTTAGGGGATAGATGGTGCTTCCTTCCGTACGATAAAAAGAGTAAGCGCTTAAAAGATTCACTCTCCAAACCGACTGAAGAGTGGTGCATCTATGGGAACGCCCCCAAGCTGCTGTTGAAATTGCGATGCTTCTAAAGATTTTATTAAAAGTAATACATAAATATTTTTCTAATGTGAAGTGATTATTACATTCAATTGAAGTAATGACGTAATGACAACATCGCAGTGCCAACAAGCTGCATGCACGTGAACGAATTTCGCCATCCAAATGGATGAATGACCGTTTTGGCAGCACTGGACAATGAGGAAAAGAGTACCAATACTTGAGTGTATCTTTCTAGGGACTATTATCATTTTTAATTGCAATTCTCATTTGCTCTTTCAGCTCACACCTTCAAGGAGTATGTCAATGTGGGGAAGCAAGTCAAGGACAGCCTCTCACGATTTCTGTCCAGGGGGCACTGTGCTCCTTTCAGGTAAGCTGCTTCCCTTTCTGAACAGACACAAGTAGACCCTTTTATTCAAGACAAGAATGACGATACTAATCCCTGGAGATGGGGGACAAGGGGGACAAAGGAGATTCCTGTTTGTCTTCCTTGTACCCCTTTTCCAGGGATTACTATTGTATGGTTGGTTAATGTGTTGTGGAAGTTAAAGCTATTGCAAATTCAAACATTGTGGGAAATACAGTAGAACCCTGCTGCTGCGTCTTTATGCAGTCACAATAAAGGATCATGACATGAGCGAAGATGTAACAACTGATGATGCCCTTGGGATAGCTATAGATGTTTCAGGAAGCTATATTCTGTTTATTTTACCTTAGCTTTTATGGCTGTAGAAAAGATTGCCTTATTTTACAGGTTGACTATTGTTTCAACACTTCTTAAAATTATGGTTGAACTATAAGTAACGTACTGTTTACAAACAAGCTTGAATTGGCCCACAGCAGCTATGGGCACTGCATGCGCAGGAACCAAATTCTATTGGGCAGACTGTCTGCACATGTGCTGTGCCGACAGCCGCGCCATCGCAGTGGTGCGTTCTTTATAGTTGCAGTTAAAGAGATATTGAAATATAAGGCTGCAAAAATTCTAGCCCATCGAGCTAAACCATAGCTGCCTCAAACATATCACTGCACCCTGCATGCCAAATCAATGCAGTGGAGCGTGAAGCAATCAGCACTGCTTGAACATGGTGGCAAGGAGTTGGTAAAGAGAAATGTGGTGTCGTGAGAGCCTGAATCTCTTAATGTCATACAGGACCAAGCAAGAAACACAATGCAGAGAGGCAAGGAGGTGAAATAAAGGGAGTAAAGCAAAAGGAACAAGGGTATGTGTTCCAAGTAGTCATACCGGCCACCTTGAGTGGCAGTTTTTGGGCATAAGAACCAGGAAGGCAACTCATGAAGTTTGTAATTCAAACACATACTATATACTTTTGGACATTCGAGTAGACTGGTGTCCGTGAACATAACAGCCGAGAAAACGCGTGAGCAAGGTTCGTCTGTGCATTATATCGAATGTGCTGCAAGGATATTGCTGGTTATATGCCCACTTAATTGATAATGTTTTTTTTCTTTCAGCTCACACCTTACAAACATGTCAGGAAGTGTCAGGAAGCAAGGAAAGGTCATTTTTTCACTCATTGTTTACATTTGGGCAATTAACTCAGTCATTTGCAAAAAATACTAGTCATTTTAATGACATTGTGATTAATAAATTTTGGTTCTTTAAATTGTTCTTCAATCTTTGTCTTATCTTGTTTTCTTCCATATTGCAAGCCGGCACTACGTGTATCAGGCCATGAAATCGCACCAGCCCGTAAACGGCACTGCCGAAGCCGGTGTGGTCATGGATGCTTTTCTTATGCATTTTTTGGCTGGCCAGCTGAAAATTGACGAAACATTGACAGTTGCGAAATGGCTACGAAGGTTGATCAAATGACGTCTAAACAACGAATACCATCCACGGCCACCCATGGATGTTAATCGTCATTGAGTCGTCATCCTGTTTACCCGGATAGCCATTTCGCCACCATCAACCTTTTGCCATTCTATTGGTTATTGTCGGTGAATCGCCAGTGCATTTACATGCTAGCGCTCATTGGCTTTGCAGGCAATCAAAAGTGTATAAATTTAATAGTTTTTTCATTGCCTTCTGCAGCCAATTAGCATTAACATGTAGATACACTGGTGATACACCGACAATAACCAATACAATGGCGAAAAGTTGACGGTGGCGAAATGGCTATCGGGGTCAACAGGATGACATCTCAATGACGGTAAACATCTGTAACCTGCTGATTAACTGCTTATAGACGCCTATTAACATTTGGCGATAGTATTTCTTTCGAACAGCAATAACCATTTTTATAGGGGTAGCGCTCGCGCACTGCGTGTGCCGTCTCGTTGTGGTTGTCATTGCGTTTCGACGCGTCGCCCGCGTGCGCTGGGAACCCCTTGACTCTCACTTTTCTGTCTTGCAGTTTGACTGCTCGGAACACGCGCTTAGCCTCCCTGCAGATTTGGCCTTTAGTGAAGTTTCACACCGATTGTCTCGAGTCACTCAACAGCATGTGGCAGTCTGCGGTGGGGATGGCCAAGGCGATGGCCACGTCCTCCGCTTGTTCCGCTCCGGCGCTTCTCACGCTCGCTGTCGTCCTCGTGGTGCCGGTCGACTCCTCGATGACAACCGCTGCGAAGGCGTTCCGTTGATTTTTGGCCGCGTCCACGTACCGCACGTGCTCGTCGTTTGCGTGCAGATCGACGAGACCCTTGGACCTCGCTACTCTTCTTCCTTCTTGTTGTCGGGATTCATATTCGTGGGTATGGGGTCGATTCTGCTCCGGCGTTGGAACTCTTCGGGGACGGGGAGCTTCGTCTCCGCTTCGTTCGAGCATCCTAATCCCATGTCGTCCACTATCCTCCTCCCGGTTTTTGTCATGGGCAGTCGCTCCAGTTGAGCGGTCCGTCGCCTTTCGGCTATTGCTTCGAGCCTGTTACGTATCCCGAGTTCTAAGAAGCGGGTTGTACTCGTGGACTCGAACAGGCCCAGCGTTATCTTGCGCGCTCTTAGGATTATGGCGCTGAATTTGTGGCGTTCGTGTTGTAGCTATCTGTGGTAGGCTGCAACGTACGCGACGTGACTGATGGTGAAGAAATGGACGAGCCCGATTAGGTTCCCCTCTCTCATGCATGCCTTCCGGGACGTGACTCGTTTGAGTAGCCGTGTTGCGTTGAACCCCTTTTGTCGTGAGACGGGTGACGGATGCTAGGATCCTTATATTGCCAACCTCGGGGATTACGTTGCCAAATTTTTTTACCATACGAATCTTTTCGTGTTCGCGTTGTCTGGTCTTGCCTCTACCGTTGATGGTAGGTGGGATTATTAGGAGCTCCGATTAGATCGGCGAACAGTTCAGTCCGGTGCCTTCAAGCTGGTCTTCTATCGCGTCAACACGGCTTTCAGCGCGCCTTCGAAGTAGGCGTCGCTGCCGCCGGTCAGCCACAACGTGATATCTTTCACGAAGGTTGAGTGCCTGACGTCTTTGATGTCCGAGAGCTTCTCGGCCACTCCAATCATTACATGGTTGAACAACATCGGCGAGATAACCGACCCCAGCGGTGTACCGGTACTACCGAGCTCTTTCTCTTGCGTCTATAGGTCGCCTGCTCATAGTTCGGCGATCCTGTCATGTGAGGAAGTCCTTAACATAGTTATAGGATCTTTCGCCCGTTTTGAGCTTGGAGACTTGGAACCGGATTGCCGAGTGATTCACCTTGTCAAAAGTGCTCTGCAGGTCGAGCTCCGGGATTGCCTTGTTGTCGCGGGCGTTTCCGCCGTCGTTGATGATTCGGCATTTGGGCTGCAGCATCTCGTCCTTCGTGCTCAGGTGCCGTCTGAAGCCCATCACCGTGTCCAGGTACAGTAATCCTCGTTCCAGGCAGTCTTGAAACCTGCTTACCAGGACATGCTCCAGAAACGTGCCCACGCAGGACGTGAGCGAAATGGGCCGGAGGTTGTCCCCGTCCGGTGACTTCCCCGGCTTGGGGATCAGGATGGTCTTGGCTGTTTTCCACTGCTTCGGCAGCGCGCCTGTTCTCCAACACTTGTTGAAGTATTTTGCTAAATTCTAAAATGAGACGAACACACCTGTCTCCTCTCTGGACAAAAGATATTGTACGTGTTCGTAAGTGTTCGTCCCTTCCGGCATCGTTCGAAGACGAACGGCGACGAGGTTACATCTCTCTCGTCGTCGGGAGGTGAGCCAGAGCAGCACGCGCCGTCGCAGTCTTTCCTGGACAGCAAAGCGATGGACCCCCTAAGGGCACCAGTTATCGCCAAAACATCATCACCTCGCCTTTCTATCCGACCAAACCGGCCATCTCAAGAGTGTAATTTGTGTCCTTCACTCTTTGGATTTACTGGCATTTGAGTTTCTGACCATAGTGTTTTTATTTTACTCCCGAGAAAACAGGGTGTATCGCATACTTCATTGTTTGTATGCAACCGTGTCTACCGCGCATTTTAGCGCACGCGCACCTCCGATACACAGTTTATCTGTTGGTCTTAACATTGAGGTGTGCAGTCGCTTCCTCAGCACAATACACTGACCATCGTTCCTTCAGTGCATGTGTGAGAGCACTGCAAGCACGACTGGGCGGGAGCCTTGTCTCGTGGTCTTTTTTGTTCGTATTTCGCAGGCTTTATTTTTGGCGTAATAAAAAGACGCGTGCCAAGAATTTCATGAAGAACACACCTTTTCGGGGCGTTTCTCAACGTGCTCTACAACTTTCTAATTCACACCTTGGCTTTAATACGAATAATTACAGTGAAACCCGTTTGAAACGAACCCACGTACATCGAATTATTGTCAATATCGAACTCACCAAAAACTTAAATAAGATTGCATCTAAAAAGTATTTTTATAACGAACAACATATTGGCTATATTGAACATTTTCAACCAGGAAGGCTTACAAAACGCGCGAACAATCGCCTTCTAGCCTGTATCTTTGACCAAAAAAGTATTAGGAAAGAAATACAATTATAAAATCTCCAGTTGCGAACAAAGTGGCCATCAGAGGTTTTGATGTGGCACCACATCAAAACCTCACGGTTGTTCTGGGGTATTAAAGAAATAGAGGATTGTTATTAATATTATAAAAAATTCAGCGAAGAGAAGCGATTTAGAGGGGAGAAAGTTTAAAAAAAACACTCTGCACGCACTAAGAGAAAAATAAATATTTTCAACCCATAGCGTTTGCCCAGCAAGAGAAGCGATTCAGAAGGGGAGATAAGCTAAAAAAACAAACTCTGCACGCATGCAAAAAAAAAAATATTTTTAGCGCGGTGTTACAAGGCGGAAGTGTAGGGCTTAGAAAGAAAAAGAAGTTTAAAACTTTCGCCTTACAACGAAAGCATCGTGCAAGTTAGTTACAAATGGTTTCCGCTATATGCAGGAACTAGCTATATCGAACTGATCGTAGCGTTTCTTGCTGTTCGTTATAAACGGGCTTGACTGTATGAAGTAGATAATAATTTCACATTACTAATTAACTGGAAGAACTGAAAAATTGTGCCCATTCATATATATATATATATATATATATATATATATATATATATATATATATATATATATATATATATATATATATATATACACGGGCATGGTGGCGGGGGTTGAAGGCGAAGGTATAACTGAGAAGAAAAGAAAACCCTATGTGAAAACAGCAACAACGGACGGTTTATATATCTTCGACGTTCCGTTCGGTGTCTTCCTGACGAGCCGGACTCCGGCCAAAACATTGAAGAATGAACCGTCCGTTGTTGCTGTTTTCACTAAGGCTTTTTTGTTCTCAGTTTATATATATATATATATATATATATATATATATATATATATATATATATATATATATATATATATATATATATATATATATATATATATATATATATATATATATATATATATATATATATATATATAAAGTCTTGCACAATAGACAGCACGACAGGCATAAAACGCGATCAACATTCAAAGCAAAATCAATATGACTTAGGGGTACCCTACTCAAGTAACCTTCGAACACTCAAATCTTACGCAAAGACTTTATTATTATCTCACAAAAGTGTGCCATCAATACCGTATTTCCGCAAGCCCATGTGTCGGCTAATAGCGAGAAAAACTGTGCATTCTGGTTAAATCCAAAACACATAGGGATTCGCTTGATTCGGCATGTCATGGGCAGCGGTGCAAAGTATGCAGTCACATGACGAAATTCATGGAGGGAAAAAAGTACAAATTCTTACTTCATCTTTAGCATAAACGGAAATGATAAGAGTGACGCAGGTAGTATTGTCTATTCGTTGCACTTCAGGGTATGCACCACGCAGTATATTTGGCAGACCGACCTCCCCTTCCTTCCAAGTTTTTAACAGTCACATGTCCCGCCTTTACACAATGCCCAAACTGCCGTTCTCCAAGCATATGCGTCGCAATAAACACCAGATAAACAAAATATTTTTAACTATATTTCAATCTTAAGTCAGTAAAGCCCGTGTTAAGCAGCAAAAAAAAAAAAAAAGATCGAGCATAATTAAGAAGTTTGACACGCTTCGAGTGGGCAGGAACGACAGCGCGGGTGCGCTTAGTTGCTTGCGTCCCATACAATGACTTGGAAACGAACAGACAGAGTTCCCTGTTTAGAGATGTCCCCTCAATAGACATCATTAGCACCTCGAGGAGTGTCTTCACTACCTGGTACTAGATGGGGAATCGGGCGTTCAGGAAAAAAGAAAAGGCAAGGGGGACGCAGGCCTGCTGCATGTGGGTGTGTGGGCATCCGGAAAGGGGTGGGGGGGGGGGCGAGGGGTTTCGTGGGCAACATGATCCTTCGCGCGTACCGGTTCGCGTTCGCGCTGTTCCTGTCTCTTTTGGCTGTTCTTGGCCACCCGGGACGCGCTGTTGTGCCCACTTATGTTTGTGTTCTTTTTTTTTGTTGTTGTGTGTTCGGGACATTACCGACCGCGAAAAACCACTAAATCAGTCATTTTCAGAAAGACTGAGCGCGTGAGAAGCGTAGCAGTGCACTAAACTTACCACTCGTGGAGCAGGTACAACGCTCGGGCTAGATCAGAGATGAAAGAATCGCGCGGGCGCCTTACCGGAACCTCTAGCTTTGTGGACGAAGCGCGCACGGGTAACTACAGGTGGCTTTACCATCCGGAGCAGCTCATTTCAGGTAAGGAGGACGCTCCAAACAACTACGTTCGCGGACAGAACACCATCGGCGAGGGCGCAGACTTGGTGTTGAATCGCATTTGCCAACTGACGGACATATGCACGGGTCATCAGGGCTTCCTGATGTTCCACAGTTTCCGAGGAATCACAGGTTCGGGATTCACCTCTCTGCACATGGAACGACTCTGCTCAACAACTGCAAGAAGTACAAGTTGTAGTTCTTCATTATCCAGCACCACAGGTTGCCACGGTCGTGGCATATTTGTACAACCCCATCCTGGCATTGCACACAACCTTGGAGCACTCGGATCGTGCCTTCGTAGAGGAAAGCGATGACATTTATGATAGTGAGTGTCCCGCATACACCAACCTTAACCGCCTGATAGGCGAGACCGTATCGTCCTTCACCACCTCCCTCCGCTTCGACGGAGCGCTCAACGTGAAACTGACAGATATTGAAAATTTGAACACCAACCAAGCTCCTTCTCTAGGAACCCAACGTTTCAAGGCCGATTCGGCCTCTTCTTCAGGGGCGACTACGGCTGTGGCCGTTGAGGAGCAGTGTCTTTTTCTTCTACAGCGTGTGTCTGGTCTTCTTCTACGGCTGTGCCTTTTTCAATGAAGTGACGAAGCCCGTTCACATAGGCGGAGGGTAACGCTCCGAGAGATCTATTGATGTTCTGTGGCGTTGTTTGAATATGCCATGATTCAAGGAACAGTCTCTTTCGAGGATTTCTCTCAACGTCAATGATGCATGCGTTTTCAAAGTCAATGCGATGGTCCTTGACGTCGCAGTGCTCAGCGACCGCGCTGCGCTCGTGATCGAACTTGCGCACGTCGTTTTTATGCTGACGTATTCTCTCTGCAAAGTTCTTTGTTTCGCCGATGTATGTCGCCGCGCAAACCCCGCAAGGAATCTTATATATAACGCCTTGGGCTTTTTCTTTACCAGGGCGATCTTTCGGGCGTGGCATGAGTCGTCCAAGGGTAGACACAGGTTTGTGTGCTAGTTGGATACCCTCTTTCGCAAGCACACGTGCCAGTGCCTCGCTTGTTCCGTTGATGTAGCGAACGCTGATGCGGGATGTTGGGCGGGAATTCGCACTTAACTGCTGCTGCACGTGTTGTTGTTTTCGGCCTACACGGCGGGCAACGCGATGGATGAAGCTGCTCGTGTAGCCGTTCTTTTAAGGTCAGCAATGACGGTTTGTTCCTCCTTTGTTTTGTCTTCTTCTGATGAGCAGATGGTCTTTGCCCTGGTTAAGAGTGTCCTGACCACCGACGCCTTATGATCGGCTGGGTGGTTGGATTCAAACTGGAGGTAGCGTCCAGTGTGCGTCGGTTTTCTGTATACAGAGAACTTGAGCTCTTTCCCTTTGCCGTTTTACTAGCACGTCCAGGAAAGGTAAGATGCCGTCCTTTTCGCGCTCCACAGTGAACTGGATGGCCGGCTCGATGGTGTTGAGATGCGCCAGGAACCTGTCCACTTCAGACCTCTCCAGGACGCAGAAGCAGTCATCTATGTACCGAAAGAAAATCCCAACCAGACAGATCTCTGTCAAATGTTTACTTTTAAATCTTTACGCTTTGACTTCGGAGAGGAGACAGCGCAGCTCGCTAAACGGTATGTGAATATTGCTCGGAGCATCTCCATTTTCAAGACTCACCTGGACTTTACGGTGGCCTGCCGGGACTCCCAGGTGGTTCCCCAAAGCCTTCGCATTAAGCGCCTCGTTCATACGCCGGAAGGACACAAGATCCTCGAGCAGGCTGAGCGCCGTCTCATTAAAGCCCGCATCCACGAATGCCAAGCCACTTTAAAGAAAAAGAAACTGGACCTGTTTTTCACTCGACGGCAGCTAGAATACAGCATTCCGGACGTATTCCCATCCCTACAGTCTTTCGCCGAAAGTGTCGCCTCCACTGCTGCTGAAAAACAGCAAGTATCTCAAGGCAAAAAGTTTTCGAGACTGCAGAATAGACAAACAACACAACGCAGCACCAACACCGCTAGTTTTGTCACGAACCTCTCGTCCAGGCTACTCTCCCCTTGTGAGATTAATGTATTAGCCAAGGGTCATGGGTTTAACATGACCACAACGAGGCCACCTTTGCCAAAAATGGTCGCAGCCCTTGAAGACGGCATTGCGCACATGAATCCAAGCTCTCGTGAACGAACCCGACAAAAGGTGATCGGCATCTTGTCTAAGATACCGCAACATCAACAACACAACCTACCAAAAGAAGAAGTAAAAGCACTTCGAGCGCTTCGCGAAGATGACAAGATTGTGATCCTTCCAGCCGACAAGGGCAACTCGACTGTTGTCTTGAACCGTGATGACTATGAAAAAAAGGTTCACGATCTTCTTGATACTTCCGCTTATAAAAAGCTGCCAAAGGACCCTACATCACAAGTCCAGGCGAGAATGAACAAAGTTCTAGCGGACATTTTCAAGAAGCACCCTGATTCAAGAAGCCTCCACCTGCGACTTCTCTGTAGGAATGGATCTGCTCCAGGCTTGTATGGTCTTCCGAAGATTCACAAGCCTAGCGTTCCTCTTCGGCCTATTGTAGATTTTACCACCTCGCCACTTCGTGCTCTTTCCAACTATCTTCATCGCACCCTTTCTCCTCTTGTGGGAAATACGACGACCTACGTGCGCAATTCCAGCGATTTCGTAGAGAAGGTAGCACAATTAAAGTTGAGCGCTGAGGACACCATGGTATCGTTCGACGTCATCTCGCTCTTTACAAGTGTTCCTGTTCCCCTGGCAGTCGCCACGGCTAGGAACGCTTTAGAAAAAGACAAAAACCTCAGCGACAGAACGAACCTCAGCGTGGATGAACTGTGCCGCCTCCTGGAGCTCTGCCTCGACAGTACATATTTCAGCTTTAGGGGGAGTTCTTCAAGCAGACCAGTGGAACCGCGATGGGTGCTTCCATCTCCGTCACCACGGCAAACCTCTGCATGGAAGCTATTGAACAGAAGGCACTGCAGTCATTATCCACACCACCCAAGATTTTCTTACGGTACGTAGATGACTGCTTCTGCGTCCTGGAGAGGTCTGAAGTGGACAGGTTCCTGGCGCATCTCAACACCATCGAGCCGGCCATCCAGTTCACTGTGGAGCGCGAAAAGGACGGCACCTTACCTTTCCTGGACGTGCTAGTAAAACGGCAAAGGGAAGAGCTCAAGTTCTCTGTATACAGAAAACCGACGCACACTGGACGCTACCTCCAGTTTGAATCCAACCACCCAGCCAATCATAAGGCGTCGGTGGTCAGGACACTCTTAACCAGGGCAAAGACCATCTGCTCATCAGAAGAAGACAAAAAAAGGAGGAACAAACCGTCATTGCTGACCTTAAAAAGAACGGCTACACGAGCAGCTTCATCCATCGCGTTGCCCGCCGTGTAGGCCGAAAACAACAACACGTGCAGCAACAGTTAAGTGCGAATTCCCGCCCAACATCCCGCATCAGCGTTCCCTACATCAACGGAACAAGCGAGGCACTGGCACGTGTGCTTGCGAAAGAGGGTATCCAACTAGCACACAAACCTGTGTCTACCCTTGGACGACTCATGCCACGCCCAAAAGATCGCCCTGGTAAAGAAAAAGCCCAAGGCGTTATATATAAGATTCCTTGCGGGGTTTGCGCGGCGACATACATCGGCGAAACGAAGAACTTTGCAGAGAGAATACGTCAGCATAAAAACGACGTGCGCAAGTTCGATCACGAGCGCAGCGCGGTCGCTGAGCACTGCGACGTCAAGGACCATCGCATTGACTTTGAAAACGCATGCATCATTGACGTTGAGAGAAATCCTCGAAAAAGACTGTTCCTTGAATCATGGCATATTCAAACAACGCCACAGAACATCAATAGATCTCTCGGAGCGTTACCATCCGCCTATGTGAACGGGCTTCGTCACTTCATTGAAAAAGGCACAGCCGTAGAAGAAGAAGACCAGACACACGCCGTAGAAGAAAAAGACACTGCTCCTCAACGGCCATAGCCGTAGTCGCCCCTGAAGAAGAGGCCGAATCGGCCTTGAAACGTTGGGTCCCTAGAGAAGGGCTTGGTTGGTGTTCAAATTTTCAATATTAATTACTCCCAACCAGACAGATCTCTGTCAAATGTTTACTTTTAAAACTTTGAAACTGACATGAGTTTTAAACAAACTTGTTGGCTTACCCCAGGATCCACTTCCTGCTGGTGGGCGTTTTCAGATAAGATCGAACAACCATGTCCGGTGACCATTTTTAATTTTGATGAAAAAAATATATTTTGCTGGCGGCATGCCCAGAACAATAAAACCAATCCTTGTTCTGGCAAAAAAAAATTGTCTTTCCGAAAAAAAATTGTAAACACCCCCTCAGCCACGTACGCGTTTTGCGTATCGCGCGATGTTGGCATTTCGGGCGGCTTCCTAAAAACAACTGTTCTGACTACGGGTCTATAAATATTTACTGACAAATTAGGCATAAGAAGGATTGACACAAAGTATTAATCACCGAGTATTAGGGTCGTTATTTTTAGAAACAAAATCGCAAACACGGCATATTGCGCAGTAATGCTCTGGATTAAAGATTTTTTTCTTCGTATCTATAAAGGCTAAAGTGATCAAACTTTGCCAGTGTGTTGCCCTGTGTATAGGTAATGTTTTCATGAAATATTGTTGTCCTGGTTAGCAGGATATATTTACAAGAATATCTCACACAGGGGCATTTAACGAAAAATGCATTATTTTGAAAATCATTTTAAAAAAAAGGCCATCTTTAATTTTTCTTAAACTCCCCGAAATAAACGTTTATAATATGTACTAACAGAGTCTGCAAACACATGATGCAATATTTGTGTGGCTTTCAAGTTATAAAGCGAGGAATATCGCCAAATTGACGCTAACGCGGTTGCCATAAATGGGGCGTGCGCATACCCGTTCTTCACAATTTAATTTTTAATAAAAAGCGTAAAAATGCTACGGGGTGGTCAGGAAAAGAAAAATTGACTGCACAGAGGTGGACGGTAGTTTTCAAGGGGAAATTACTAATAGATTTTCGTACAACCGACCCAAAAATGCCCATGGGTCAGATCGATCGAGAGGCGCCACCCTGTGACAAGCTTCGCGGCGCCTGTTTCAACAGCCGGCGTATAGTGTCTCCGTCTACGCGACGTAAAGGAAGCAACCGGAGCGACTTTGCAAACAGATCAGCCTACAACCGTGGCGGTCACATGATATGGGAGGTAGGGCGCGGCAGAACCTGATCCTGCGCCGCCTGTGAGCGCCAATAGATCCGCCGCCGTGGACCTATTGGCGCTCACAGATCCGCCGCTCTAGATCTATTGGCGCCTGTCATAGTGCTTCCTGCGTGAACAGAAAGAACTATGACAGGAGTTCGTGAAAGATAATATTTCATACAAAAGATTTCAGATGAATTTGAACCACAAGTCAACAATTTAAATACAGATTTCTCGGATCAGTGACTTTCGGAGCCTACCCTTCGTAGGGAGGAAGGGCTGCTAACGACCAGGCTTATATAGTAATAAGAAAGAACACATGTTTGAAGTGGTACAATTGAAATTAGTTTAATTAATCAAGATTATGTGCGCAGGTTCGGCGATTGTCGCATGCATTATATCTGCTGGCCGCTGACCTGATTCAGTCACGGCGCTCTCCTGGCACTCCGAGGTGGAACATTTTTTTTCTCTCTTTTGCGAGCACTGTTTGTTTCTTCTATATGGCACCGCAAGCTGGCGACCTCGATCTGCTTTTCGCAGCGGTAAGAGACTTTACTTTCAAAGATATATCTTTTCTGCGTCTACTGTTCTTGCGACAAACAGCTGTGGTTGCGAGGTGCCGGACCGCGTGCACTGCCACAAGTGACAGGACTGAACTCCACGCACAGCAGAAACAGAGTCCCACTCCTTTGCTTTCATATCCCTGAACGCTTTGACGCCAGCTTTTGGGAGGTGGATTAGTTCCACGTTCGGCAGTTTAGAGTTCAGTGCGGCAACCATCTCTGACGCCGACTTGATCACCGACGTGGTGGGCCCTCGGAGGTTGTACAATGTTGCCTGGTGCTTGACAAGACCCCCGATTCCATCACAGGCACTCTTACCATGTCCAGTTGCGGAAAAAATCCACTTCGTTGACGTGTACTTGCTGCTCTGCAGCTCGTGTAGCTGGTATTTGTTCTTAAAGTGGCTTGCTGCACCATCACTAACGTAGGTCACATGAGAATACACTGGAATCTTGTCCTCAAGCCACTCGTGCACCTTGCTAACAGCGTAGCATGCGTGGGCGGAGTCGTGGCACATGTCGTCACTTATGACGGCACAGCTGCAGGTTCCTTTTCTTGTCGTGACCACGCAGGTGAATATGGAGACTTGACTCTTTCTCCAGTGGTAAGACTGGATTTCCTCAGGCAGGACAACCGTCCAGTTCTCCGCGAAATCGAAGTGGAGAACAATGCTAGATTTCCGCAGATAATTCTTTTCATCGCTTATCGCCTTCCCCTGGAGGCGCCTGATATAATCATGGGATGTCCACTTCCTGACACATTCTTGAAGGTGCTCCAGAAACGTATTCGGGTTCACTTCCTTCTTTATTAGATCGCCTTTCTCCCAGACTGCGTAAAGCACTTCCTCATCTGGAATTCCAAGGTTAGGCGCCTCAAAACACCCAACCGAGGGACATGCCCTGCACTCTCCGAGTGAACACTTGGCAGAAGGTGGACTGCACAGAGAAAGGTCACGGAGGTCTTCGGCGCTCCTTATGACGCCTGTAATTTTTCCAGGGCGCACACAGCGAGCTTCGTGTTTGCGCAATAAACGCACACACAAACTTCATGCGAGGGGATGTGCACAACCCACTTTGGCTTCAAAGAATAGAATTTTGTAAGGCCGATGGCTGTGTCTGGGTGGGCTGTCTTATACATCCGATAAGCCTCGCGAATTGACCGCGTCATCACACGTCTCGCAATGTACTGTCTCGTTCCGTCCACCATGACGCCAACGACGTCCTTTCTGTTCGGACTCTGCTGTGTACAATTCAGCTCATCTTTGGTGTAATAGTCCATCGCTACCTGCAGTTCCGCCTCGCTTACTCTCCTTCTTGTGTAAGGGTCAGGAATTGCCCACACTCCCAGTTTTTCTCTGTAATGTCTTGATTTGCGGAGCAAATAGCGGGTCGCTGAAGGAATAACATCTTGAATTTCTTTCATTGAGAGCGACTCCGGGAGTAGCGTTAAAAGTCGGCAGCGCTCATGGTACGAGTCCGAAGCGTCAAATGCAGACCGAAGGTTGCTCAACCACTCTGAGCAGGTGCTGCAGCTTTGTGCTGAGGTTGTCGGCTTGTCTCCCACGCCATACGCTGTAGTGACGCCTGATCTTAGCTTCTTGCTCAGAGCGCGTTCAATTTCTTCTTGCTTTCGCTTGGCGTAAGACCTCCTACAGCGCCTTTTCACGGCGGAACGTGGTTTCAGAGGTGAAACTCCTGAAGAGTGCGCGTACCTGTTCAGCTCTTCGACGGCTGCGTGTTCCGGGACGAAGGTTTCCTCTGGCCCCGTTGATTCCGACGATTCCGCAGTCATTTCTTTGAAACGGCTGAAACAGTTCACGCACACAAAGTCCGTTTCTCGGACAGGAACACTTCCTCCACGGAGACGCTTCTTCAACGAAACATTGTCCAGATCCATCACACTTCGAAAGTTCCTTTGGTAAACAATTTTTTTCTTGTGCCTCTGGAGGTAATCGGCGCAACACTCGCGCTTCGAACTGTAACGTTCAGCCATCGAAACAGAGAACACGCACGTGAGCCGTCGCAGGAGCTGCTCACGATGAAACCGCTTGATGCTTAGGCAGTGGGCCCCCTTGCGAAAATAGAAAAGGTCTCAACTCTATCTCACAGCTCTCAAGGTCCCAGTTATCTCCTCTTTTGGTGTGTGCTGTTTCTTCGCGGCTTCGGTTTCATGGCCAAAGGCCACCCGCAGGGGCGGACGGATTGCGGTACCCTTTTTAGCTGGCAATCCTGTGCCATCTCGCGTATTGACTTGGGCCGCAGACTCCCGGCGCGATAAACAAAAAATCTCAGTCAATCGCAATTTTTTTTTTCTTTTTTGCAATATCTTTTTTTTTTTTTGCCATTGTGAGGTTTTTGTGGCGGCGGATCTATTGGCGCTCACAGGAGGCGCAAGTTCTGCAGGGCCCTACCTCCTATATCATGTTACCGCCAAGGTTGTAGGCTGATCTGTTTGCAAAGTCGCCCTTTACGTCGCGTAGACGGAGACGCTACACGCCGGCTGTTGAAACAGGCGCCGCGAAGCTTGTCACAGGGTGGCGCCTCTCGATCGATCTGACCCATGGGCATTTTTGGGGTCGGTTGTACGAAAATGTATTAATCATTTCCCCTTCAAAACTATTGTCCACCTCTGTGCAGTCAATTTTTCTTTTCCTGACCACCCCGTAGCATTTTTACGCTTTTTATTAAAAATGAAATTGTGAATAACGGGTATGCGCACGCCCCATTTATGGCAACCGCGTTAGCGTCAATTTGGCGATATTCCTCGCTTTATAACTTGAAAGCCACACAAATATTGCATCATGTTTTTGCAGACTCTGTTAGTACATATTATAAACGTTAATTTCGGGGAGTTTAAAAAATATTGAAGATGGCCTTTTTTTTTAAATGATTTTCAAAATAATGCATTTTTCGTTAAATGCCCCTGTGTGAGCGATTCTTGTAAATATATCCTGCTAACCAGGACAACAATATTTCATGAAAAGATTAACTATACACAGGGCAACACACTGGCAAAGTTTGATGACTTTAGCCTCTATACATAGGAAGAAAAAAAATCTTTAATCCAGAGCATTACTGCGCAATGTGCCGTGTTTGCGATTTTGTTTCTAAAAATAACGACCCTAATACTCGGTGATTAATACTTTGTGTCAATCCTTCTTATGCCTAATTTGTCAGTAAATATTTCTAGACCCGTAGTCAGAACAGTTGTTTTTAGGAAGCCGCCCGAAATGCCAACATCGCGCGATACGCAAAACGCGCACGTGGCTGAGGGGGTGTTTACAAATTTTTTTCGGAAAGACAGATTTTTTTTTGCCAAAAGCAAGGATTGGTTTTATTGTTCTGGGTATGAAGCCAGCAAAATATATTTTTTTCATCAAAATTAAAAATGGTCACCGGACATGGTTGTTCGATCTTATCTGAAAACGCCCTGGTGACGTACGCCCCCCGGCTGACCTCCTCGGAGAAGGTGTACCCCGAGCAGATGACCGTGTCGAAATTTACCAACACCTGTTCGGAACCGGCTAATCAGATGGTGAAGTGCGATCCCCTCCGGGGAAACTAGATTGCCTGTTGCATGCAGTACCGCTGTGACACGATGCCGAATGACGTCATGGCGGCCGTCGCGCGGGGCAGTCGGAGTTTGAACAGCGGGAGAATCGGTATTTGTTTGTTTGAGTCTCGACACCTCCACAATATATATAGAGGCATATCTGAGTCTATAACGTGAGAACTGTGGCGCGTCTTCTCCCCTATTACCCAATGGCCCTGAATAAATGACCCACAAGCAAAGCGGGGGTTTAGTGCAACCCCGTGGTTTGAGCGATTCTGAACAAACAGATGACGGTGGGATCGCCTCCCAGGCCTTTGCATCAAAGCCAGAAATCGTGTGTGGTGGCGGTTCGATACAATGGGCTATTCTTATCTATTCTGAATTTGACATCCCTGGTTCTTCGCTTGTTTTTCTCTGCACGAGTTTTTTTTTTTTTTTTTTTTGGAACGCGCACGGCTGCACCAGTTCTCGTGCAAGAGGGCCAGTTGCCTATGCTCCGAGCTCACGTCTCCAGCGAATGTGGGCAGAACGAAACGCGAAAATCGTTTTTAGCCAAATGGCACACACATTCACAAAAAAACGACCGACGCGTTGAAAAATATAAAATTGTCTGTGCGCCGATGGCAGGCTGCGGGGAGTTTGAAGGCCAATTGCACATGTTTTAATATGATCAGAATTATATGACGGGCCGGGACTTTTGTCGAGCATGCAAACCTTTGACTCTTTGCGGAGTTCCAGGAAAATGTGATGACGTGATAGACTTGGGTTTCCGGATTTCTAGCTTGAGGAATTCAATACCTCAAAAATCAAAACAAAAAAAGCTATTTTTGGGGCGGTCAGCTGTCTCATTCAGGTAGCTGGGTATATAGTTTGACCAAAACCACGAGAATGCGAAACAAAACAAAAATGACATTCAGGTTTAAATATTGAGTTTGGTAAACCCAAAGTTTGACTGGTGCGGGAGTTATATCAATAAAAAAATTGTCGAGGTTAAAATGAACTCGCAGAAATAATTGATAAGAAATAATTTTAATACGACTTCAGTGGTAATTGCAATGACTGGCCAGGGAAAGATTTTGGGTCTGTGGATAACCTTTGAACAGAGTTCAAGCAATGCACCAGTCTTCATTTGGTGATTTACGCGCTCAAATGGTGGTTTCCAAAAATTAAAAAAAGAGGCAAACGGGTAAAGTTTGACATATAGATATAGTGGAAGCAGGCACATGGTACGCTGATTAAGACTAAAACAGCGTTACATTGTACATTAGCGTTCAGCGTATCAAAAGTTAAGGGTGCATCTGAAGCTAAAGTTTGAACACATATACTGATCAGGCCGTAACGTTTGAATGTTCATAGTACTTTATTAGCCTAAGATTTCGTGTAAGTTGTCTCCTGATTGATTGCAACAGAAAGAAGGAAACATTCTAACCAGACATGTACACGTTACCCAAAAAAAGTATCTAAATACCGTTACTCGTTACTCGCTCAAAAAGTAACTAAATACGTTACTCGTTACCGATTTTCAAAAGGAACGCGTGAGTTACCTCAAAAGTAACGAGTTACTTTTCACGTTACTTTGAAGACCAAATACACAAATGTTTTTGTTTCATGATTTATTGTTTTCTTTTTAATAGTCGTTGCCCTTAAGCAGCTACTGCCTGTCGAAGTTTTCATCAGTTATGTTTCCCGCTTCCTTGAAAATACATTTACGGTGACGTTGAAGCGTCGTTCTACCGACGCGCTCGAAGGAACGGCAGTGTTGTGCTTCAGGAAGAGCTGGCGAATCTTCGGGAACTGCGCCTTCATTGAGGACAACGGGTAATGGGTTTACATTCGGTCCGTACCCGTTTCTAGAAGGTTGAACCAACGAACCTGATTGTGCTCGCTGGGTGAAGGACATTCCCAGCTGTAGAGTTCAGTACAGCAACGTTTATCGCTGGACACGTCAGTCAAACTATTCGACTGACGCGATACGTGTTGCTGTATTGTCATACTGTTTATTTGTTTTTCGGGATTTCCATCTGCCTTTGTCGCAATAGACACATACTAAGGCTAGAATAAAAACAAGGCCGTTAAAGCGGTGTTGAACACGTTACTCCTCAAAAGTAACGAGATACCGTTACTCGTTACTTGGCCTTAAAAGTAACTAAATACCGTTACTCGTTCCATTTCTGAAAAAGTAATTAAATACGTTACTCGTTACCGAAAATAGTAACTAGATACAAGTAACTCGTTACTTGTAACGCGTTACGTACATGTCTGATTCTAACTATGGGTTAATAGAACAGCTCCACCTGCTGACAGCTATCAATAATCTCGGCGCCAATTATAAGTATTAACTGGATGCCAACGGTCGCGTGCTCAGAACGTGTTTTTCCCACGTGATTTCATGCAATCGCAACGGTTCTTGACAAACATAATTGTTTGCTCACGCAAGCGGCCACATACGAATCTAAAAATATTTTGTATTGATTGTGTAACACGTAACAAGTATCATAGTTTTTTTTTTTTTTTACGTTCCGCGAAACAGGATGCTTCCGGGTTACCTTGGTCTTTAATGCATGTAGAACACAAAAACAGCAAGAGCTGAATCGTAGTGGAACACAAAAACAACAACAATAAACAAGTGTGTAGTCACGTGAAAACTGAGGGCATTGCACATATGCAGAAGGTAAGTTTCGGTTCATCATATCCATTACCAGTAAAGTATTTGGTTTCATCGTGCGCGCGAAGCGGAACTACTCTGAACTACTCTTCCAGTGAACACGCGCACCGTTCAAACCTTGGAGCTCTCTTTCATAAATGTTGGTGAGCTGAAACCTTCTAAAACACAATTATAATCAATTCTATTATCTCATTTCTTTTCATTGAGTGCGCCTATGTTGTTTGTTTTTGTTCTTTTTTATCTTTTGCATTCACGTGCCAATTTTCTTTGTATAATATTTTTTTCTAGAAGTCCGACAACTATAGTCTGTTTCATCATGAGTGAATGCCGCATAATTAAAATTGTACCAAAAAAAAAAGATCGCGAACACGTGAACACATATTAAAAATGTTATGTAACGGCGCATTCAAAATGACTGATTAGTTTTTCAGAGTTCAATAGTTTCGTAGGGTGACATTGTTACCCGTTGTAGATTATAAAAAGTGCAGTACAACTGTTAGTTCGGGGTCTTGAGCGTGCATCACACAGTATATGTGATATAGGATCGCACGACGGTGGACAGCAGAAGGGCGACAGAACCCAGGGTCCCTGCTGAAGCCCCTTGATTAAGCGTTTTTTACAAAGACCACCAACCCTTCTTGTGGAAGGGTTGGTGGTCCACAAAAATAGTTGGTGGTCTTTGTGGTACGTGTCTTAAGACACGTGCTACGAGCAGGTGTTCCGCCGCCATCGCTTTCAAGGGCCAGTTATTTCAGTGCTGCGGCGCCATTTGCCTCCAAGGGTTTCTCGAGACACGGGCATCGTGCACTGGCAACCTTTAGACGTTGCTTGCAAGACTAACGCAAACACATCGAAGGGCTTTAGCCCCAACACGTTCTGCAGCGTGAGCTCCGTTCATTGAACGGAGCTCGCACTTGCGAATTTCTCCACGTGCTCCGATCTGTGGTGCCACAACACACTCGGCAAACGATCCCCCACCGTACTTGGTTTAGACTGTGAGCTAAACCAAATGAGCTGCGCTTAGATTATCGGCACACTTTTTCACGATATTGTTGTGGGCACGGCCATCTTGGTGGTTAGTACAAATCAAACGCAACTGCCGATCTTCATGATTCAAAAGTGCGACTTCATCAACGTTAGTTTCGGTGTTAGGAAGGTAACGTAATATTGCTTTACTTTGTCGCGAACTGTTTAAACAGTTGTGGAGGACGGAAAAGCGTTTCCTGTGATTTCAAATAAAGCTTCAGATAACTTACAACCATTATTTTAAGCACCGAGATGGGTATAAAGCGTAGCTTATTTAGTGGCTCTAGTTTAGCCCGACCGCACAGGCCAAGAAACAGAACGAACTGCTCGACATCGCGCTCATGGCTCTACTTCAGTGGTTTCATCAGCATGTAGCGTTGGCTGCGCTCCGGACAAAGGTAAAGCAAAGCAAATATTCAGATATTTGCGTTTTACAAGCAAACCAACAAACATCACTTAACACAAACCAATAAAAAGATATTGCGGGTTTATTTTGCTTAACTGGACATCTTTTGACGTGCAACCGAAATCTCGAGATTGGCCTCCGTCAGATTGCGGGCACCTCGGCCGATATTTAAACCGAATAATTATGAATTTATGAGCCAGCGCTTTGGATCAGACACCAAGACGTTTTAATGTTGTCTTCTTTGTTTTAATATCATTGCCACTTAAAAGCCACCAAAGTGGTTTTAAAATCAAAATATAGTCGAACCATTGCGACAACCGTAGTTTGATTGCAAAAATCATTTTTGCAAGTGAAAAAAACATTCAAATGTTTTCAAATATGTGGCTGAATCCCTTTCATGGCGCCCGTTTCATTTGGATCACGTGTGTACGGAAGCACAGAAGAACGCGCGCAGAAGCATATGTGGTGAACCCGCAGCCTCGCGCTTGTTGTTCTGACATCTCTGGCTCGCTCACTGCGGGCATCCAGGCTTCTGACACCCTGACATCTGGAGCTTTTCTCCTTCACGTGGCGTTCCAAGCGGAACACGACGGAAAAATCCACATCAAGTTATTCTGGAACACGGGTCGCCATCCGTATTTTATACTAAGAAACTTCAATTTGCCGTAACTGAATGGGAAAAGTTTGAGGTCTAAAAGCATTATTAACGTGCAATATATCTATAGGGAAGTTCTGAAAAATGTAATATTTAATGATCCTTCATAACTTAATGTCTCGTAATTTTGATTTGTCGACGTGATTCCCTGTTTATAGTACCATGAAGTATTAGCGTTTTAAACTTCATTTTTTTATTTTAAAATATACGTTATCTGTACTGCGTATTCGTTACTTTTTTATTCATTATATCCAACCGAGCGCTCACGTAAAATATCGTGGTCGATGGAACGTTGTAACTCGAAAAATGATATTTATATATTAGGGACTGTGGTTTTTTAAAAGCTGAATAATTTAATAACTTCTAAACATAATCGTTAAATCGAAACAATGAAGTATTGCTTAAAAAAAGCTGCTTAATTTAAAATTAACTTTATTATTGTAGTATACATAGAGAGAAAGTTATAAGCCGTCAAAGAAGCACAAAAACCTCATGCACGGTGAAGTTGCACCTTGAGGCAAGTTCAGACACTTGGGTTGGAGTGCGTTTGACTGCGTTGCGTCGAGAACAGAAAGCGAGTCACCTGCACATTGGTGGCTTCGTACGAAGCCTGGAATCCAAATCTAGAAAACACCTTGGAACGCGTAAAAGCAGCAGGGATGTCTTGGTTTCTCGCAGCCGCAACGATGGCAAACGCAACTGTCATAACCAGAATTTATTCTTGCGGAACACCTTCTGCGGCAATAGGGTCAAAACAATGCACACATGCGCTTGGGAATATTGAGTGTCCATCAAAGATGTGCTCGCGCAACCTTAAACACCTCTCAAATGACGCAGAGAGTTGTCCGCCTATATAGATATTTACAGTAAAGTGATCCGCGCTAGCTTCAACGAGTTTGTTTTTCGTCAGATATTGACCATATTGGTAGTCTTTTTGTAAGAGAGTTCCATTTACCAGACATTCAACACTTGACAAAACGCAAGATGAGCACCCTGCCGGAGTTTGGTTTTGTATTCACTACTCCGTGAACTTACAAGCTCAAGAATAATGTTCGTGGCGTACCTAATATTGAAAGTATAGAGCGCTGCAGTGGTACCTTAAATTTACACGAACCAGTAAAACTCTTCCTGCACAATCTTTAAAAGTCTAATGGCAATCTTGCTTGGCTAATAGATACACCAGCAAAACTGAGCAGAGGTTATAGATGCATACTTGAAGGCATGGGCATCGTCTCATTGTTCTTGGAAGAACGGTTAACTATGAAGTATTAAGGTCTATTGAAAAATGTTTTTAAAACAAAGCAACGTCAGTTGTGTTAAATTTTTGTGGTGTCAACATAAATTCATTCGAAGGGAGTTAAACACCGGCACGAAAAATGTTACACCCATTCTCACCATATAAGGTGTTACAAAGTAGACCAAAGAAAAAATTCAACTAAAAAAAAACAACATAATTCAAGGTAGTGCATTACACGAAAATCGCCGACACCTATCTGCGTAATGAGTATCTAACGACGTTTACAAATGTGAAACTTACTGTGTGCCTGAAATAAGTTCGAAAATATGATCCCTATTTCCTATCAAAGTATTACGTGCAAGAGTCGCCATAATTTTGTTATTACAGATGGAATATTAAAACTTACCCATTGCTTGAGCTCCTTCGTCGAAGATTGGAAGTTCATCTTCGAGAGCCTGCTAAATAGAAAAGATAATGCTGAAGCCTTCGTGTCTCTGCACAGCATATTATTGGTACGAAAACTTCTTCGCCCTCCTTTCTTTAGTGTCACTTTATTTATTCACACATTTTTTTAAATTTCGCTCGTAGGTTTACAAAGGCAAGCCTAAGATAAATATTTGTTGTCCCCACTGTTCTAAACAGCAGATCCGAGGTACTTTTCAAAATTTTAGAGTAATATGTTGATTGACTAACATTGGAAAATTGATAGATTTCTATTTGGGCCTCCACGGTTCCCACATAAAGCTAGAGGTTTACCTTCCACGACCTAACCTCAGTGTGCACTCGTGTTTGTCGCACTGTAAAAAGCCATGGATGAGAGTGCAAGCGACGGAGGGAAGCTGTTCGTGTATGTCATAGCGCAAACGACCACAGGTGTAGCGCCCCGCGTATTTGTGTGCTAATAGATTGTTCGCTAACTCTCCCCTACTCCTCTCCTCCATTAAGTGCTTACAAATAAGGGCTGCGTGGTAGGGTAGGAACCGGGCATTACAGTCATGTCTCGTTTATGTGTACCGCGTTAGTACCATGGTGTAAGATATACACTCTTTAGGTGAGGACACGGCGGGGCTGAACGCGCGGTGCGAGGAATCAGATAGTGTTCGTTCGACGGGCATCCGAAAGGCTGCATTATTCCGCAGCCACCGTGCCCGCGGATGACAGTGTCGCCGGCGGCCAAACGGCGAAACGGTGTGAGAGCGAAAAAAATATCTCGTTTCCATCACCCCCGGTACACCGCGATCTTTCTGCACGAGCGACAACCTCGCTGGAGCTCTGCGCGTGTAGAGCATGAGGCGGCACGAGCCGTCTTTGCCGTGCCCACGGGTCGACGAGTCATCTGCCGGCGCCGCTTGAAACCATAGTGCTGCGCGAGGAGCGCGCTGTCCCCACCTGAAGAGTATTATCTTACACCGTGGTTAGTACAAATACCCCCTATATATGGACACCAAACGGAGAAAAATATATGAATTTTTCTTTCTTCAATTTGGACAATTAACTTTATGGACAAGTTTGGGTGAACGGAGGCATTCATATTAATGATACATCACTTTTGTAGAATTCTCTTGCATGACCTGAAGTGTTT